>VWYK01063484.1:74813-140828 GCA_013399775.1 Semnornis frantzii | reverse complement strand
AGTCCCAGTGGAACTGCTCTGTGGGAAGGATGAAGTCATCCTTATGCCAGCAGTCCTGTTTTCATGCAGCTGATGGATCATGAGATGGGGACTTAAAGCTCCCATGTCACCTGCAGGCATGTCTTCCACGTCTGGGCCTGAGGCGGGGTCTTGTGGGCTGCATTCAGTATGGGACACTGCTGCCTAGAGGAGAAGCTTCCTAGGGTCTTATGCCTTATAAACACTTTACTTTTAGCTCCCCACTGTTCCTTAAATGGGCATTCACACCTCACAGTCTCCTTCACCTGGAGTCAGGCAGGGAGATGCTTTCTGGCTGCACCCGCTGGGCCATGACTCAACCTCACTCCCTGCCCCACTCTTCCTGCTTGGGATGAGATACTATGGCATGGTGTGGTGGTCTATCCTCTGCAGCCATCCAACAGGCTTTGCAGGCCCATGGAAGGGTGCACTGGTGCTGGTATTCCAGAGATTATCTGGTTGTTAGCTGTTTGTGGACCTCTCTGGGGACAGCAGCTCTGTTGGTGGGGCTGCCATCCGCACTGGGACTCTTCTGCAGTCCTGTAGGGATGTAGTCCTGCTTTGCCTGGATTTCTTCCTCCTTAGACACTGTCCCCACTCTGAAGTAATCTGAGTGGTGGTGGGCTGGGTCTGTCTGTGGCTGATTCACCACCCTGTTTGCTATGGTCTCACAGGAGGGGGGTGTCAGAGCAGTACATGTTGCCCACCACTTCATGATGCCTTGTCCATGTTTAGACAGCTGTTGACAAGGTGGCCCAGAGGCGGGAATGGAAGAAGGCCCTAAATTGGCCTGTTATATCTGACAGTCTGTAGAATATGAGAATGACTGCCCTTGTGGATGATCCAATCAATCTCATGCACCTTTCCTCCTGGGGCTAAGTTCCATTAAGAATAAGGTAACGTGGATTTCATCCTGGACATTTTCCCTGTGCCTGGCTACATCATCTGGACTTCCTTTCTCCTGCTGCCATCCCTTGGGAGCCCTTCCCTGTGAGCCAGCCACCCACTTAACTTTTGCCTTCCAGCTACGCCAGGGTCAGGGATTGGCAGCTGAGGTGACTGAGGTTCTTGCTGGTGGAGTTAATATCCTCCTAGGGCCTTGTTCCTCTGATTTGCTGTTCTGGAGAAGGGCAGGGTCTCTCACCCTGAGCATCCTTAGATGACCAGAAACCAGTGGTGACTACTGAATGAGTTTCTACTGATTTTGGAGTCAGTTAGGGGCAAAATAGGGAATGACCTAAAATGTGTGATCTAAAATGGAGAAAGTGCTGAGCAAAGCAAAGCATAGGAGCTCTCGCCTCTTGCTTAATACATGACAGGAGCTGCCCGTAGTGCTCAGAGGTGCCTGGCCTGAATGTGTGAGGAGGGACTTACAAGAGCTTGGCCAAGCAGTGTTTGGGTACTGCCAGCAGCTTCCTCTGGCCCAGGGAAAGTGGGCTCATGATCCTTCAGCCTCTTGGATTCTGGGATGGTCAAATGCTTTCAGGCTCACAGCTATGCCTTCTTCTAGGTCTTCCTCAGAAAGGATGTGGATGTGGAGAACAAGCAACAGGAGACTGGGAGCCCCCGGGCTGGTAGTTTGTGCTCTGCAGTGGAAAGAGGTTCCCCTTCCTACATGGTATGTCCCCTTGCCCTCTCCATTTAGGAGACTCTGACCCAGGGGCGCATCGGGGGGCTGATAAAACAAGGGTAGCCTCTGGTGGTCTGCCTGGGCATGACTGGAACCTTGCCACTTAAAATGAATGAGGGGAGAAGCTAGGCATGACAGGGCCATGGGGTCAGTCCCCAGAGATTTAATCACTTAAAAGGGAGCCAGATTGCAGACTCATCCCGCCCTGGCCATGTCAAGAAACTGAAGACCACAAAATTTCAGAAGGGCCTGAGAATCTGCATTGCTACTTTAAAAAGAGAAAAGAAAAAGAACGAAGAGACAGGGGATTTCTTTAGTCGTTGTGGTTAGGCAGAAAGGCCTTGAGAAGCGAATCCCATGCTGTCAGATGGGCAGCACATGCCAGACTGCTTAGAGAACCTGAAAGAGTTGCCTAAACCCCATTGCTCTGCAGACTTCTGGGAAATTGTGCCCTGGTGGGCTCAAGGGTGCCTGGGAGCCTTCAAGGCAGCTCACATCCAGCCCCTTTGGGGAGGGAGGGCTGCTCCTAGGCTAGCCTCACAAGCAATTTCTGCTTGGTGAGAGGAAGCAGCAAACCCTGCGCCTTCGGGTTTCTCCTGAAGATTCTCAGACTCCTGTTTGCCACCAGTTACTATGCGGTCAGGTGCCCATTCGTGGGCAGTAGGTCAGGAAGTGAATCTCTGGGTGGCTGTGCAGTCCCCTTGGCTCTGTGCAGCTGCACCAGGGGCTGAACTTGGAGGGGAGCCAGCTCCTTCACTGGCTGACCTTCACTGTCATCCCTAGTGGAGTAGGAGCTCTGGTGGAGAGTTTTGTCACCATGGGCCACCTGTGAGGCTGAGTCCAGGGGGAGATGCTGAGCTTTCTGCCTCTCCATCAGCACTTACTTGGGAATGGGAGTCTCCAAGTGCCCTCGAAGGACTGACGGGCTGACCTGCTGTGTGGACCCCTATCCTCTGCAAGGACACAAAGTTTCCGACTGTAGAGTCAGCAAGTGCCACANGGATCCCTGCTGGATCCCTGCTGCCTTCTGCCCGGGCCCTCCATACAGAACTCGCTTACATGGCTTCTGGGACAGCTGATTTTCCTCCCGCCTTCCCCCACGCACTCCCCCGTACCCTCGGGCTGGAGGGCAAGAGGTCTTTGAAGGTTTGCCTCGCGCTAAATAAGTCAAAAAAACTTTGCCCCAGAGCTCGGCTGTGGCAGGCTCAGCTTTCGGGATGCCTGCGATGATGCCGTTATGTGCGGGGAGTTGGAAACTTGCTCTCCCATTTACCGGAGGGGAAACCGAGGCCGGGAGAAGGGAAGTGACTCATGAAGCGCCAGACAGAGCCGGGACAAGGCTGGGAGCAGGACCCAAGGCTCTCAGCACCCCACTCTCCACATCTGAGCGCTATCAGGGACAAAAGTCTGAATCGGTCAATGCTGGCACTCGGGAGACCCCCTGTGTGGCTGGAATGGGGCGGAAGGCAGCTCGGAGACCTCGCTGTTCCTGGCGAGAGCAGGCAGGAACTCCTTGGGATCTAACCTTGACCCGCAACAGCTGGTTTCCCGGCGGGATAGCCGCTAGAGAGCCTCACGGTCTACTGCCAAACCCTCGTCCTCATTGCCAATAAAGGCCAGGCACGGCCTCGATGGGGCTGCCGCTTCCTCCGCGCTTGGGCAGCTCCGCGCTGGGCGGTCGGAGCCTGCGCAGCCCAAGGGGCATCGTCGAAATGAGGGTCCCCTACTTTTTATGAGGGTTAGACACAGTGGTTTGGTGCGGGGCTCTTGGGAGGCTGCCAGAATCGGCCCGTCCTGCCTGTCCGGCCTGGAGGAGATGGGAGGGGGGGATAGCAGGGGGTGTGCTAGAGCTGGAAGTGGAGAGGGGTGCAGGCTGCAAGGTGGAGCCTTGGGAGGGAGTCAGGACGCAGAAGACGGCATGCATTAGGTAGGAAGGTAGCCAGAGGAGAGAAGGGAGCACTGTCGCCCGGACAGGGAACATTAGGACTATCTCGAGCCGGGCCACAGCCTCTGCCCCTGGCTCCTGTCTTGCAGGAGTGAGGAAGTCCTCCTTCGTGAGCACAGTGCAACCCAGGAGGCTGGCCCCATTCGTCTTGCTCATGGGAAATCACTGGCACCTACACTTTCATGGGAACGTGGCAAGCGTGTGTGCTATGTTAATTTTGCTTGTAATGGGAAAATAAGCGTTCTCGGAGGAAGCAGCTTTACTCATGTGTGACTTTGCTCAGGGAAGCAGTTGGCATGGCACCTTAAAGATGCCAGGGAAGGCACTACTGCATCTCCCAGCCTTTGAGTGCTGCAAGCATGTTATTTTGCTGGAGTGAGCCATCTCCAGAGTGGGCACAGGGACCAGCCCAGGTGCCGGGTGCCATCCAGCCATCCCGGAGTGACCCAGGGATGAGAGACATTCTGGCAACCCTGGTCTTGTTAGAGCAGAGCTATGACTTGGCATGTTGGGAGAGAGCCCAAAATATGTCGGTGAAGGAGTGGGAATGGGGATGAGGCAGGCTGACATACTTCATTTGGGTTTCTGAAACACTCCCGGGTGGTGATGGGCAGGGCTCCCTGGGATGGCATGCTGACCCCTCACCTCTACCTGCCCCAGCTGGCAGGACCCCTGGCATCATCACCTCAGAAAGAGAGCCCCAAAAGCAAGGAGCCCACCGCAGCACCAAGAAGCAGTAGGCGAAGCAGCGCAGGAGCAGCTCCTTTCCTCGACCCAAGCCCTCTGGTAGCCCAGTTCAACCGGGAGATGATGCAGGTCAGACCAGCCAGGTTGCTAACCCAAAGTTCTTCATGAGGAGTGCACTGGGGGAGGCCATGAGCAGCCTTTCATGTGAGCTATGGGGTGGGGTGCACGGCAGGGAGAGCTGAACTCCTGGCCCTGAGCGAAGCCATGGTTGTGGCATGAGATCATGTTTGGCTGCCTCTCCCTGGCAGTCGGCCCCAGGGAGAGTGGGTCAGCCCGCACCAGGGCCCTGCTTCCTTCCCACGTTTGCATGCTCCTCCCATCTCCCATCCTTCTCCTCCCAGCCCCTGTCCCTCCCGAACAGAGTGGAAACAGGGATGGCATGGGGTGACTGCTTCCATGGCATGCTGCGGAGGGTGTGTGAGTACTTACACTCGAGACCAGGGAGAAGAGGTGCTTCATGCAGGGATATCTCACCCAGACACCCCCAGTCTGGCCTCCCTTGGGAGGCCTTGGCTTCTCCTGCTGGGCTTGGGCAGATGTTGGAAAGAGGTGAGATGCCACTCATCTTCCTATCTCTGTGACCACTAATGCCATCCTGAGCCCCTTTGCTGGCTCGTTGGTACTTGGAGCAACAGAGTCATCAGTCAAAAAAGTCCTCTCTGGTCCCATTTGCAGCTTTGGAGGGGTTTGGGCTTGGGTCTCTGAATCTGTGTTCTTGGGGCTCTGGCAAAGGTGCCCGGCCACGTGGATCTTCCCACATTGCAGGCAGAGGGCTGGGTGCGAGGCAAGCTATGGGACCTGAAGGAGGGCTGCAACCTTCAGGACTGGGAGGAGGTGGGTCAGACCCTGCAACGGGACATGAAAGATTTTGAGAACACACTGATAAAGCTCAACCAGGTGAGATTGGGTGGCATCATGGCTCTCATTCCCTGCAGCACACACGTCCCCAGGTTTTCCACAGTGGAGGGAGGTCTCTGGGAGCCCCTGACACTGAGTGGGACCCTTGGCCCCACAGATGGGTGAGCAGCTGATGTGGCAGGCAAGCCCCAGTGCTGAGGCAGTGCAGAAGCAGCTGGTGGCGTTGCGGGACCAGTGGCAGCTCCTGAAGCAGACAGCTGCTAACCAGAGCAAAGCTCTAGGGGGTCTGCGGAGCCTGCAGGACTTCAACAAGAAGGCTGAACAGCTGGAGGCATGGATCAGACACCAGGTATGGGATGCTGGGAGCATGGTCTGGGGAGGGGAACAGGCTGGCTGTCCTCCCACCTTCTCATGCCTACTTCTGGCCCAGGAGAAGAAGCCCTCTTTGGCAACCCTTCTGCAGGAGAGCCTGGACAAGATCCAGCTTACTCGTCGCATCCTTGACTTGAAGCAGGTGAGACGTTCCTGGAAGCTGGCATTGTACCAGGGATGCCAAACCCCGCGAGACCTGGGGCTTGGTGCAGACCCCTGAGGTGTCTCTGTCTCTCTGCTCGGGCCAGGAGGAGCAGCAGTTCCAGAGTCTGCACAAGGAGCTGAACAGCTTGGCCCAGAAGCTGGAGAAACAAGGCAAAAGTGAGAGCCGAAGCATTTCAGCCCGGCGCAAGCACCTTAACAAAACGTGAGTGGAGGATGCATGGGCTGGGTCCAGCACCAGAAGCCAGTGGGCTGGGAAGCAGGACACTAAACCTCCCACCTACTTCCCCTTGGCCCAGCTCTGCATGGGTCCCAAGGTGGACACAGGCTGCCCCTCCACCTCTCCATTTCCATCCACACAGGTGGCTGCGGTTGCAGGGCACCCTGAAGGAGCACCATGAGGCTCTGCAACTGGCACTGGAGGTGGCTGCTTTCCTCCAGCAAGCAGATACCCTACTCAGGGCCATCAGTGCCAAGGTACCAGCACCGAAGCCAGGGTCAACCTGTTGTGGAGCTGTTGCACGGTCAGAGCAAAACTAGACAGGCAGCATGTTGTACTCAACCACTGTGTGGGAGGTGCTGTGGTCCTAGCACCCTGAGCATGGGCCTTGGGGAGGCAGATAGAGAATAAAGCCTGATGTAAGAAGGGGAGCTGAGGCAACAGGTGCAGCTTTGAAGTGTCCCGTTCTGCCAGAATGGAGAGTGGGGCCCTGTCCTACTCTGCTGCTGACTGCAGGTTCTTCTTCTTACAGCAGAGGAGTGTCTGTGGTGTAGGGAAGCCAGGGGAGGGTGAGCCGTGCCGGGATCGGGATGTCAGAGACATAGCCAGTCAGGTGATGGTAAGTGCAAGGCTCTGTCTTGTCCTCTGGGCCCTGGGGAGCATCCCAACTGAAATGAGGATGTGTAGCTTCTCAAGTCAGCACTGGCACCAGCAGGGCTGGGAGCTCAGTGGGTACCCCACATCCACATGTGCTGTCTAGGGCTGTGTGATGCAATGGAGGAGCCTCTCTGGGTGCAGCAGGGGATCGAGCTTGTCATCCGCCGCTTCTAATGCCCTGCGGGGATGGTGGTGGGTTGCCATCAGACACTCAGACCATCTCCGCAGCGACTCATCCTTTGTCAGCCCTGTCATTGCTCTCTGACTGCTCTCTCTCCTCTAGATGCTGGATGTGACCGTGTCCCAGCTCCTCAGTCTGCAGCCCAGCCTGGCAACCCAAGTCACCCCCAAGCATCGAGATGTTAAGGAGAGTTGGGTGCAGCTCCAGCAGGTGCTGAGGTAGGGGACAGCCCATCATGAGCCCAGCTAGAGCTAAAGGCTTGGAGAAAGACCTGAATTAGCATTTGTCAGACTCTCTGAGGCATAATCTGCACTTAAGGTCATTCTTTTCCCCATCCTCTACTCCCCTGTGCCTCCCTTGTGCTTCTTTCCCAGGTCAGAGAAGGTTAAACCACTGGTGAGCAGTTCTCCAGCAGGCAAAGCCGCGGTTCTGAATGCGGAGCCACAAGGAGACAATAGTGGTTGTGGGGCTGTGCTAAAGGAACCAGAAGACAAACAGACAAGAGACCTCAGGAACACAGTAAGCACTGCCTTTCTCTGGGCATCTCTGGTGCCTCTGCCTCAAGAAGACAAGGAAGCTTGTGAGAAAGGGGTCTGGGAGCTGGGCAGAGCCCAAGATGTGCATGTCTGTGATCTTGCCCCACTGTTTATGGGAGGTGATAAGTGCCAGGCCTGGGGCAAAGCAATGCACAATTTGAGCTGGCAAAGGAGAAATGGAAATCTTCATGCTGTAGGTCTTGAAGGATGTGCCGGAGAAGATGATGGAGCACAGGACCGAGGAGAAGAGCAGCCTTGGCTCCACAGCATCAGGGCAGCCCCCTTGCAGTGGCGACAGCAAAAGGTCCTGCTTGTAGAGATGGCTGTAGGGAGTGGGATGGATTCAGAGGGCATGGGGGGGTCTTCTGTGCAAGGGGTCCTGGCAGTTCTGACTGTCCCCCTCTCTGCAGGCAAAAGAGAGAGACAGAAACTGAATGGAGGACGCTGCAGCCAGAGGCCCAGGTGCAGGACATCTGTCAGGCAATGAACACAATAATGTCTCCACAAGACTCCCCTTTGCTTCCAGCCTGGCCAGGAGAGCCAGTGGCAGAAGGACTCTTTCCCTGACCCACTTCTGTTGCTCATGGGCATGCATGCTTGTGCACTCATGCCCATCCCTGATCTGGGTGCTAATGCACCATGTCTTCCCTGCTCCTCAGCAGACTGTGTCCCTGCACAAGGAGAGCATGGGTCCCAGAGTACCTCTGTGTCCAGTGAAGGATGTGGAGAGCCTGGAGGCATTACAGACACAGTGGGAGCCCCTGGATCCCAGCTCCAATGGCAGGGCTGTGATCTTGGTAAGCCCCCTTCGGAAGGAGCAGGGATACAGCAGGCAGGGCCTGTCCTAACAGTCCATCGTGCCTCATAGGAGGGACCAACGCCAGAGCAGGGCCCAGGGAATCCACAAGTGGAAGCCATGCTGCGGGAGTTGGGAGAGCTGTGGGAGGACCTGCAGAGGAAGCACCAGGAGAATGGCGCCGTGCTGCAGGAAATTGATAAGGTACATGGAGGCAGGACTGGTGGGATGGGCACAGAGGCATGCCCCACTTGTGGCTGCTTGCTGAGAATTAGGCAATCAAGGCTGGTGTCTGTGGCGACTGGAACTGCAGCTTTAGCAGCCACATCTCTGGCTGGCCTCATGCTACTGGTGGCCCAGATACCCAGAGACATGGCAGTGTGGCTTCTTCCTGCCCTGAGTGGCTCAGAGCCAGGCTGATGGGTTCCATGCTCTCCCCACAGGCACTGAGGCTGGTAGGAGAGCTGGATAAGGCTGAGCGGTGGCTGCAAGCCGTGGCTGGGTCGCTTTCAGAGCCAGCCACCATGAGGAGCCCAGTGGAGCTGCGCAAGGACCTGGAGGAGACAGACCACCTGGAGAAGCAGCTCTTGCTGTGTGGCCTCAGACTCCAGGCACTGCAGAAGGAGGTGGTGGGCAAGCCACCCGCTGAGCCGGAGGGGGCAAGGAAGATGCAGAGGAAGGTGGAGATGGTGGAGGATAAGTGAGTCCTAAAGAAAGATTCCTCCTCTTGTCCCTGGGTTGGGTGTGGAAGAGGATGCTTATCCCGAGGACACACTCAAGGAGGTGCAGGGAGGAGGATGCTTGCCCCAGGGAGATGCAGAGCTTGTGTCAGCATCCATGACAGGCTCCTGTTCCCACAGGTTAGCACATGTGCAGACAGCCTTGCGGCGCCGAGCAGCAGACCTCCGTGACTCCCTGGTGCTGTCTGAGTTCCTGCAGGACCTGCAAGAGGAGGAAGCGCAGAGCCGGCAGGGACCTACCACGGTGAGCAGAGGGATCAGGCATCTTTCACCAGTCTCAGGACTGCCCAGCACTTGAGGCTAGCCCAAGGGTTGGTCTGTAACTGGCTGGAGGACCCAATAGGTTCCTCTTTCTTGCCCATCTGCCTGGGCAATTGCTTCCCATCTCGTTCATGCCCAGTGTTTCTATTGGCTTCAGCCAAGGAGTGGCCATCGCAGCTTCCAGGGGTCTTTTCCCCTGCTTTCAGCCGAGGCTGGACAGCTGCCAAGCAGCAAGGACATAAACCACCCATTGGGAGAGCTGCAGGAGGCTGTGGAGATGCTAAACGATGCAGCAAAGGAACGAGAGCGAGTCATGGAGATGGCAGCAGAGGCAGAAAACCTGGAGCACCTGGTAGGGGATGTAGGCAAGAATCTGGCAATGCATTTGGGTGATCCAGCTAAAGCTGGACATGTTGGCTATCTGGGATGGGCCCTGCACTTCACCTGGTGCCAGTGGCATACAAGGGCATTGGGATACATGGAGACTGCTTTGTGCGAGGCTGCTATCCTGGTCTGTCCTGTGGTTGGTGCTCCCAGCCCTGCCCTTCTGTAGGTGCATCTGAAACCACATGGTGAGTGGTGGCACAGGAGGGCCCATGCCAGGGTTTATCTCTCTTCCCTGCCTTGCTCATCCAGGTAGCAAAGGTGTCCCCACTCCTGGAGGCTCTTCGATGCAGAGCTGAGGCACTGGCTCATGACACTGCCCAAACAGAAAGAAGCTTCACTGCAGTGAAGAGTGAAAAGGACCTCCAGGAGATGCAGGGTTTGCTGAGTCAACAGCAAGAGATGGAGGTGAGACCCAAGGAGCACAGTGGCTGGCCGCATTGGTGGCGAGGAGGTATCCCAGCTGGCTGGGGCTGTCCTGGGGAGATGCTGGGCCCTGGATGCCCGGGTGTTGTAAGCCTTGGCATGCTGCAGCAGGCTGGGCTGGAATTTTCCAGTGGAGCTGAGCTCTGTCCTGCTCTGGTCCACTCTGCCAGCACGGGACAGGCCATGGGAGCAAGCTTGCATCACCTCCCGTGTGCCAGCTCCCGGCTGCCAGCACCTTGCTTCATCTTCCTGCCAGTGGGGAGGTGACTCACATGAGCAGAGCAGGGAAACAAGGCAGCCCTCCACTCTGCCAGCCCTCCACTTTTCCAGCCCACCCCACCAAAGGTGGCTCTGTCTGCATCCTACAGTCCCTGTGCCCACATGCCTCCTGCCATCCCTGCGTGCTACTCTCCATCCCTGCATCCCAGAATACAGAAGTCCAGCCTTGGTACAGAGGAGCTGGACGATTCCTGAATATTTTCTGCCTTACGATCTTTAGGATACAGTGTCAGAAACCCTCCAAGGGCAACTGGAGGAACTGGAAAGGGGAGCTGCCCGCTTGCAAGAGTTCTGCCCCACTCAGCTGTGCCCTATCAGCCAGGAAGTGCAGGAGACACTGCGGGCCTGGGCAGAGCTGCAGGAGCAGCTGCAGGAGACCCAGGCCCGAGTGCAGCAGGCTAGCCAGCTACGGCACTTCTTCAAGGATTATTTGGCCATGATGTAAGTGGCCATGAGCCATCAGGGTTGCCTCTGTGGTGGTTGGGAGGGAGCTGGTAAGAGCACGGCATTGTCAGAGTACTGTACTGGCAAGTACATGGCAGCGCTGGAGTTGCAGCCAGGTAAGACCACAGGGAGCCTGGAATGAAGGGCTGCCTGCTGCAGCACACCCCATGGCATCTTGCCTTGCCCTGACAGACTTGCTGCCGCCCCAGTAGCTGTTTCCAGCCATCTCTAAGTATGGGAATGGCTTCTCTCGGCCCTGCAGGGCTGAGGAGGGGCTGAGTCACTCCTCAGCCCTCTCGGCCCACCTTTCACATGCCCACAGCTCCTGGACGGAAGACACACGGGCTCAGATCTTCTCTGAAAGCCCAAGCAGTCATGGCCTCCCAGAAACTCCATGTGAGGAGTTGGAGAGGAGGATCGAAGGGAAACTCAAGGAGTTCGAGATGCTGGCAGCATCGGGACAGCAACTGGTGTCTGAGGAGCACTACCTGAGTGCAACAGTAAGGACAGGGGAAATGGAGTCAGGGAAACTCTCAGTGCCCCCCTCGAATCCTCTAGGGACAGTCACTGGAGAGGAGCAAAGGGCAGATGCAGAGCCTCAGCAAGTGGTACTAGGCCAGCCATGCCTGCCCTGGGCTGCTCAAGGCAGGAAGGGGTTTTGCCCAGTAATAGATGCTGAATCCTGAGGTGACTGTATCCCACTTTCAATAGCTTCCTACAACAGAAAAGTATCCTCATAGGGCCAGTTTCCCTGGGCCAGGAGTCCTTGCACGCTGCCCAACATCTGTCCTCCCCTCAGATAAAGGAGCGCTTGGAAGAACTGCAGAGCATGTTGGGCTGGGTGCTCGTGCGTTGGCGAGCACAGAGGTACCAGCGCGACCCAGGAAGCAAGCAGGATGACAGAAGGAGCACAGAGAGCCCCTTGGGTGCATCCCTCACCAGTCAAGTAAGTACCCAGCCACGTTAAGACTGCTGAGGAGCAGCACCAGTCTCAAGGGTGAGGGTAGCAGAGGCACCAGATGGAGTGGGTAGTGCAGGAGTAGGGGAGGAATGTGTACCACTACCTCTGAGATGCCTGGGCAGGGCAAAGGGAAGATGATTTCTCAGAAAGCATCTGGCCCTGGCAGCCTTTTCTCCACCTTGCCTTTCTTGTCTCGCTCCTCAGGAGAAGCATGCCCCATGTGCTCAGCCCCAGCTGGAGAGTATCCACAGTCCAATGGAGTTCACACCCTGCTCCCTCCTCAAGCCCATGCAAAGATCAGAGTCACAGCTGCCAGTGAGAACGGCTGTTTTCCCACCAGCATTCCCCCTCTCAGATGGCCCAGCAGGAATGGAGCATAGCTGGAGGGAGACCAAGAGCTCAACACCTCACAGTGTGGAACCACCTAAGGAGGGTATCATCTGGCATCCTGCTGAGACTTCCAGGCTGCTGCTGCCACCACGGAGCCCCAGTGGGCTGGAAGGGACAGTCAGCTTCATCCTTAGCATTGGCAAGAAGGGGGAGAAGAAAAAGGTGCAGCCAGTGGCCAGCAGTGGGTGGCCAGGAGAGAATAAACTGCCGATGGTACGTGGGGCATGATAATTGCCTTCAGCAGAACCATGGGGGAGCACCTAGTGCCTGTCCCAGGGCCAGCCACTGCAATGCAGCCAAGGCAGCTTTCCAGAGCTATGCCTCCATGCAGACCAGGAGGCTTTGAGGACCGTGGGGCAGCACTCATATGAGACCCCCCCCCAGGCCATTTCCGAGCTATCTGCTGAGGCCGTGTCAGGAGAGACATTTTTCTTTGCCAGTGCCAAGCAATGCCCAAGAACTGAAGACAAGCTTGTGCTGTCCCTTTTGCCTGTGCTCTCCTGCTTTGGCTTCTTGCCCACTTTGCCCTCAACTTTCTCTGTGTCTCTCTCTCTCTCGCCCTGCTCAGCTCCCCTCCACTAAGCTCTCAGGCTGTAAAACATTTTGGAGGCGTTGCCAGGGGCTTTTAGGAAACACTTGGGGTAGTTTAAAGCGAAAGAGAGAGCCACCTCACCAGCCACTGGAAGAGGTAATGTCCTTGGGGGAGGTTGCATGCCGGGCAGAGCGGCTGCATGGCGTGAACCCGCCTGCTACCAACCCTCCTGGGTGTGCCACTGTGCCCTACTGGTGGTGGTTCCTTGGGAGAAGGGAAACCCTCCCAGTGCTGTGGTCTCCAGAGTGTGGGTGATGGGGCATGTGAGGAGGGAGCTCAGACAGGGCTGGCTGCAGTTTGGCCTCTCAGGTAAGTGGTTTTGGTGCCCATGGGAGGTATGGTGAGCTGGTCTCTATTTCTGGTAGACAGCTGCAGTCCATTGTGTAGCCAGCTGAAGGGTGCAAGAGGGGTTGTGAGAGTGCACGTTTCAGGGGAGAACCCACTCTGGGTTGCATGGTTCATAACCCTGGGGCTGAGAGCCCAGATTCTGTTGGGGCTTGCATCTGTTTGTTGCTTGAGAGCCTGCATGGAGGGCTGTGTATGAAGAAAGTGAGGGCAGCAGTGGCTGGGTAGCCCAAGGCAGAGGACAGGGGACTGCAAAGACCCAAGGCTGTAAAGGCAGGGTAGGGGTCTGCCAGGGCTTTGGTAAAGTCCTCCTAAGAAGTAGAGTGAGACACTGCTGCAGAGAAAGACTTTTCCTTTCATCCTTGTAGCTGCAGCAGAAGGGCTGTGACTGAGCTGGAGAGAGTGCTAGAAGGGACTGTGCTCAGCCTCTGCCCTTGCATTTTCTTGCTGTGCTGCCTTGGAGACATGCAAGGCTGGCAGGGATGGGCAGTAGAGACTGCTGCGTCAGGAGCCACCCACAAGTGGTGTCTTAGAGGGCAGAAGTCCAGGTGGAGAGTTATATGGCACAGGCAGTGGGGAGCACCTGGGCTATTTGACCATGGGCAGAGGTTTCCTTGCCTGTCTGCCTCTTCCCTGCCTGCACTGAGGTGGGAGCAGCTCTTGGGGGGGGCTGAGGTGAAAGTGTGCTGCTCCCAGCTCTGCATGTGCATCAGTATTTTTGACTCTCTGCACCCTGGCCCTGGCTCCCTACTGGCCCTGGCACAGCATGGAGGGTGTTTGCTGCAGAGTGGCAGAGGCTCTGGCTGTGGGAGTCACATTTCTCTCCTCTGTGTCCCCAGGCACAGGTGGAGACTGGGAAAAGCTCCAATGCAAAGAGGCCTCCTACTGTTGTCTGCCACCCCCCAGCATCCAGCAGCGGGACACCAGCTGCCTCCCACACGCTGCCCAAGTCTGGGGCCAGCTCCCTCTTCAACAGCCTTCAGCGGCGGGAGCGAGTGAGGGCTGAGCAGGCCCAGCTGCTGACACTGCAGGGCATCATGGGTGCCAGCTCCGTGCAGTCCACACTCGAGGAGCACCGTGGTCCCAGCAACACATGGCCTCAGAAGTGTGGCCGGAGGAAGGAGGGGCCAGCTGCTGCTGGACCTCTGCCTGGGGAGCTGCTGCTCTACATCAAGAACCCGCTGGTGCGGGACATTGATGCTGAATGCGGGGCAGCCCCCCAGCATCCCCATGTCCCTGGCCCAAAAACTATGTGTCCCCACCTTTCTCTGGGCTCTGTGCTCAGCCTGGAGCTGCCCCGGGACATAGTGGTCCTGGGGTGTCACCAAGAGGCCATGACCCAGTGGAAGGAGGTGGAGAGTCAGGAGCGGAGGCAGGGCAAAGAGGTGAGGCCATGGGAGCCCACAGGCAAGCATGAAGCTGGATGGCAGGAGGAGGTAGATGTGGATGGACACAGTCCCCAACAGCCTGATGAGAGGCTGGGAAAGTCCTCCAAGAGCGAGCAAGGAACATGGTTCGAGGAGGTGAGTTTCAACCCCAGCTACAGCCACCAAAGGGCACACTGTACTGAGGAAGAGCACTGCAGCCTGAGTCACCCCAGCTGTGCCAGTGAAAACCTCCTGGACTTCAGGCGGAGACAACTATCCTGTGTTGGTGTCCTGCGTGAGCAGGAAGGGGCTAAGCTGGTTGGCCATCTGGGCCAGGATGGCAGGGCCAGGCATCATGAAGCCACTCAGCTAGAGCTTGATCCATCCCCTACTGGCATCCCAGGCAGGGCAGAAGCCATTCTTGGTTCTGCCTGCACACACCAGTCAGACGGCAGCAGCCAGCCTGGAGGATCTTCAGTTTCCCCTGACACCTCCACTCAGCTGTCTGTTTTTGAGTGGGCACTGAGGTCGCCAGAGCGTCCCAGCCCTGTGTCAAGCACCCAGGGGGTTTGCCATCCTGCCCACCGGCAGTTTGAGGAAGAGGAGGAGGAACTGCAGGCCATCTGGGATGGAGCAGTTGAGCGACAGATACCCAGCCCGCTAGCAGGCAGCCCTAATGCCACCACCAGCAGGCCCCTCATCCTCTCATCAGCCAACAACGTGCTAGTAGCCAAGTTCACTCTTCCCAGCACCACCCAGCTCCTCCACAACCCACTGGGAGACAAGAGCCCTGGCGTGGGGCACAGTGGTAGTGGCAGCCCCAGCAGGCATGTGGTGTCCCCCTGCGTGGAGGAGCTGGTGTCCACAGTCCCCTTGTATGGCCCTGGCTCCTGGGATCAACGAAGGCATGGGGAAGAGGAAAGAGAGCGCAACAAGGTGAGAGCCAGAGGCTGGGGCCCCTTGGGGTCAGGCAGGGGATTGGGGGACATGCTAGGCAGCAGCTGGATTACTTGCTCCAGCAAATAGGAGCTGTATTTGGAGATCCTTCACTCCAGTGGCCCTTTTGCTCCAACTGGCAGGGTGATAAAAGAGTGAGGTGCTGAATTTGGGAATCTCTGCAGAATGCACTCCCCTGCCACCCCTAAGCCTTAGCAAGGCAGCACTTCACCCCAAAAGCCTGAAAACAACCCAGCCCCAGTTCTCCTGCTGTCCTATTCCCACTTTGGCATCATCTGCTGAGGACAGACCACGTGGACCCTCTGTGCTTCGGGGCTGAGCTGGCACCACTGCCCCCAGCACTGCTTTGCTCACCCTCTGTCCTCTTGCAGGTCCCTCCTGGTAAAACAGAGTTTCAGATGATGGAGGGGTCACTGGAAAGGAAGCACGTGTTGCAGTCAGGAGGGAGGAAGGTACATGTGTGTCTGTGGGAGTCCTTTGGGGCTGAGGTGCTGGAACATGGCAAGGGGCATCCAGATTCTGGGGCAGGAGTGAAGCCCCACTTCACTGCTGACACTACCACCACAGTGTTGTTGGCTCGCTGGGTGGGTAGAGCCCACTGTGGCAGGAGGGACATTTTGGGTAACACGCCTGTCTTCTTCCAAACCTGTTGGCATCACAGCTATCCCCTGCTTGTGTCTCCCAGGCCAGCTGCAGGGCCTGGGGCCTCTTTCATGCTGTGTTGATGCGACAGACGCTGTGCTTCTACCAGGACCGCAGGGACAGCCTCAAGGTGCAGTGGAAGAGAGTGGGGTGACATGAGGGACTGGCAGTAGGGGCATCCTTGCCTCAGTGGCCAGGGAAGACGAAGCCTGCTGGCCTCACTGTTGCTTTTCCCCTGTGCTACAGAGCTCCGTGGTAGCCCTTCCCCTGAACCTCTCTGGGGCAGTCTGCACCCCAGATCCTGAATACACCAAGAAGACCAACTGCTTCAGGCTTCAGTGAGTCACCCCAACCTAGGGCAACCAGGATCTCAGAGCCACAGCCCTCCCTAATCTGTTCCTGCTGGAACAGACATGTCAGTACCCCCAGCCAGAGCTAGCTCGGTTGAGTGCTTAGATGAGGATTTCCTCCTTTTCCTCACCTGCTTCCCTTCATTTCCAAGCTGATGGAGGCTGTGGTATCTGCACCCCGTGTCTGTCTCATTGCTGTCTTGTTATCCCTGGTAGGCTGCGGGATGGCTCTGAGTACCTCCTGAGGGCCCCTTCCCAGACCCTCATGAATGAATGGGTCTTCAAGCTGCAGCAAAACTCAGGTGAGCAGCCCTTGCTGGCAAAGCCAGGTCCCAGCTCTATACACTCACCGTGGGTGTACAGCCCCTGCTGAGCCCTCTGATATGTGAGGGGTCAGAAGAGAAGTGGCACAGTGTTGTCTGATAGAGGCATCCTCCTAACCTGCCTTGGAACCATGGTTCACTGCCAGGCAGGATTTGGAGGCTTTGTTTTCACACCACAGTTACAAATCAGAAATAGCACGACTGACGTCAGTGGAGCTTCAGCAGCAAAAAGCCAGTGTCAGGAAAACTGTAATTGTGCCTTGGTCTTCCTCCATCTGCTGTGTGGGGCCTGGAAACTGCTTGCCTGACCTCTAGGCAAGGAGACTTGTAACACTGAGGTTTTCTTGCTGCTTTGCCCATACTCAGAGGTGTTTAAACTTCACCATGAAACCTTAGGGTGGTTCGCAGGACCAAGAGCAGGTCCTACAGCAGAAGATCTGGGCAACTAGTCATGGAAGACAGGCATCCAGAACTGGGGCTGGCTTTATGGTACTTACAGTCCCGTGTGCTGTCAGCACCCAGTAGAATGTTTTCTGTGCCCCTAGGATTCCCAGAAGTGGATTACTTCCAGGCAGCAGCACAGTCTATTGGGGGCACTGGTGGTGCTGGAGGGTGAGTAGCTAGGAGCCCACTAGCCGGGTCTTGTTACAGCTGCTTCCCATGGTTGCTGGCGTATGTTGCTCCAGCAGGCTCTTGGCTGGCCAGTCTGGTTTGCTAAATCTGCTGCTTTCCAGTTTCAGCAAGGTCCCTAGCCCCAGGAGCTCCCACCTCCAGGGACAACATCAGGTCACAACCACCAAGAGCCAAGAGATCGTGGTGCTACCTCGCTCAAACACCCACCTGCAGCAGCCTCTGGGCAGCCAGGATGGCATAGAAGATGGGACTGTGGTAGCAGCAGGTGATTTTCCTGCTTGGCTGAGCTCCTCCTGTGCCTCCACTCCTCTCCCCAGCCCAGAGAGGTGCAAGAGAGCCAACTGGGGGAAGCTGAAAGCTGTCAGTTCTGAACTAGCTGGTGTCTGGGCCAGGAGTCCTGGAACCTGATACACAGGGATAGGGTTTGGGGGAAGGCGTAGTCACCTCTTTTCATTTACTGGGGTTAACCACACATGTCCCTCTCCTCTTTGGGGCTGATACAGGGTTGTGCTGTGGTGGCTGCCTTGTGATATGTCTCCATTCTGCTTCAGGGGGTGCTCATGGGGCTGGGCACAGGAAGCAGCAGTGGTCACCCAGGGGGTCTCCCGGGCTGTGGGACAACGGCTGCCCAGAAGATGACTATGGGCTGGTGACCAACAAGAGGAGGTCCTACTCCTTCACCTCAGGTATGGCTCTGGTTTCACTGTCACTGCCAGGAGGTGGCACCACTGTCCCTGTCCCTACAGAAACCTAAGGGTAGGTATGATCCTACTCCAGCATCCATTCACTCACTCATATCCCTGCACCTTCGGCTGCAGCCCCGACTCGAGTAGGGCTCGGGGGGGGGTTGGCAGCACCTGCTGGCACCCTGCCCACTCTGCTGAGTGCTCCCTCTTGGCAGCCACCTACCAGAAGATTACCCCAGTGCCGATGCCCAAGGAGCCAGTGGAGGCCGGGAGCAGCTACTCAGTCACACTGTATATCGGAGAGCAAACACCAGTCGTGCCCCGGGCACGATGCCACTCCTTCGTGGCCCAGCCAGGGAGCTCACGAGACATGCCAGGGGAGAAGACCCCTGCACCTCCTCGCCCCAAGAACAAATTTGTCTTCAAGAAGTTCTTTGGGAAAAAGGAGTGAGCTGCAGCTGAAGGGGAGAAATACCCCATCCTTCTCTTTATCCTCCTCTTGGGTGCCATGCTGGCATGATCTTCACTCCCAGCACCAGCTCACTGCTCGTTGCCTCCCCAGGGGAGACAGGCAGTGGCAAGTGGCTGCACTCCAGCCAGCCCCAGGGCTGCACAACACCCCAGCCTCTGCAGCCCCCAGCCTCAGCCTGGCGCTGAGCCCCACTCCTGCCCACCCACCAAATGCTCTCCCTGGGTGCCACTGGCTTTTCCGGCATCCTGCCGACACATAGTGCAAGCAGGGGTGTGGAGGGGGTTGTTTTTATTAAAAAAACAGAACAGATGCTTAGTCTGAGAGCTTCTTCCTCCAGTAGCACTCATCAGTGCCGGAGGAGAGGGGCTCCCTGCAAAGTGATCAAATGCAGGGGACCACTGCAGAAGGCTTCGGTCCTGCTTGAAGAGAAGCCTGAGCCATCTGATGCCTCTCACAAGGATGGTTCCTCTGTGCCTGCACCAGACCACCTAATTCCAGTATGCAGTTGGGCCTCTTTTCCCTGACATGGAAACTCAACAGGGAAGCTGCTGCCTAGGGGGCAAATCCTCCTGCCTGTGAAGCCCTGCCAGGCCTCCTCAGCCATTCTCCCTCACAGACCTAGGGCAGGGCAGGTGCTTTGTGCCATGGAGAGGGTCAGAGGAGTGTGGCTGGACCCTCAGGGCTTTTTGCATCCCAGACATTTTGCAATAGCTTCACCCAGTCTACACTGGGCAGGTGCCTGCCTCCACTGAGAAGGGGAAGAAGAAGCTGGTCCAACCTGCACTGAATATGCACCAGCCCTGGGGAGAGAAGGGGAAGTTTCTGGGCCCATGGGCAGCAGAGCCTCTCCTCAGCAGACTGCAAGGCTTGGCCACACACACCCCTCGCCTTCTCATGCACATTGTGGGTCTTAAAATAGAAGTGCTGGCTGCAGCCCAGCTCTGCAGCAAGGACTGGGAGAGGAGAAATGCTCCCACCACCCTGTCTCCCCACCCCGCACAGTCCCTGGAGCTGGGGACAAGCAGTGAGGTGGAGGTGGGCACACCAGTGTCACCAACAGAGGAGCATTTTCAGTGCTTCCACTGAGAGGTGGAAGGAAATGCCAGTGAGGGGTGCTGCCATGCAGGCAAGGGATATGCTTTTTGTGTTCCCCCTGTGCCTTCCCACCCTTCATTTGGCTCCATTGCTCTTGGCTCCAGCACTTGTTTTCCTCCAGCAAAAGCTCAGCTGCCTGCACTGCCTTAATGGGAAGAGAGGAGAGGGGTGGCAGTACTTGCAGGGGGGATGCCCTGGGAGGGGGCCACCCCCAGCTGGGCTGGGGTGGAAGGCCGAGATACACATAGCAGGAGAGCAGCTGGTGGACAGGTGCCAGTTCATTCCTGAGCAGCTGAGGGGCCCGCTGGAGGGGGCAGTGGGTGCAGGGTGCCCTGCTGAGGGCTCGCCTGCCAACCCAGCCTGGGTGGGGACTTAGCAAGTCTCTCACGATGGCCAAAGTCCAATACAGCAGTGTGGTGTGACCTGTGCCACCAGAGAGGTGTCCCCATCCCAGAGATGATTCTGGCACGTGCAGCACCGCTCTTGTTGCCCAGGGCTGCCCTCCTTGCAAGGTGTTGTCTCCTTTGGGGGTGGTTGGCAACTTCCAGCCTACCGTCTCCCTGGCGTCGGGGGTATGGCCCTGCTACAACCCACTGACGAATCGTGCTTCCAGTTCCTATGGCAGAAGCCACTTCCCTCCCTTCGCTAATCCGCCCGTGCATGCAGCCTCCACCTGCTGAGCCAGCGGGAGCCGTGCTCAACCAGCCTCAGCCAGTGCCGGAGCTCTGAAATTCGGTCTGGTTGCAGTCTGCCGGGCAGCAGAGCCTCCACGCCCCGGTCTTGCTGCCGCAGGAAACCCCGACCTTGCTTGGTACCAGGCAGCAAGAAGGCTGCAGGCAGCATCATCTGGCACCAGAACTGCTGAACCCTCAAGGTAAGGGCAGGTTGTAGGCAGAGTACAGGCGTAGCACGGAGAGCAGAGGAAGCACTGTCCCCGTTGTGCCTTTTTCCCCTGAGTACCAGGCAGGGGAGCCGGCTCCAAGCCCCTCTCTGACGAGCGAAGGACTTGCGCCCTATTTTGCCTGCAGAGCAGTCCTGCTGCAAGGTCACCCTGCAACGGGGAGCCTGTGTTGAGCTCCCGGAGCCATCAACGCACTGCCTCGTTCCTCCACTCCGGGAAGACAGAGGTTTGGGACCCTAAACAGGACTTGAGGCTCTCCTGTTCCATGGCCGCAAGGAGGTTTCAGAGCCTGTCGGGGGCAGTGAAAGTGGTGGGGCTAGCTGCCGGGACCCTTCTTTCCTTACTACGGCAAACTCACAGCGCGGCGGCGCCCGCTCCTGGGGCAGGGTTTCCCGGAGCGCTCAGAGGGCCAGGAGGGGAGGCACTGGGAAAAGCACGGGGCATCCTTGTGCCGTGTAGCAGCGCGGTGACCCTCTCGCAGCGGCGGCTGCTCCAGCGGGGCAGAGCGGAGTGCGAGGCAGGGTTAGAAGCACCGGGCGCCGTGCCGACAGCACCGGCACCGTCGCTGGCTGGGGCTGAGGGCTATACTGCACCCGTCTGCCCTGTGTCCTTGACGTGGCAGGCAGCGCGCTAGGACCTGGCGAGCCCCAGGCAGACGTAGCTGACAGCGCTTTGCCTGAACGGTGCGGATCCTGCCTTCCCAGCCGGCAGCACCGCGAGAAGGAGCCTGCCAGCTCCGGAAAAAAAACACATGTAAGCGAGCATGGCTGTGCCCCGGGGCCACTCCGGGCCGGGCGGGGGCTCCCTGCGCTGCGTCTCAGCGGCAGGGACGCGCCCGGCCGGAGGGCTGAGGCCGCCTGTTGTAAACAGGGCACGGGGTGAAGGGCTGGTGCTGTTGCGATGGGAGCGGGTCAGTGGGTGCTGGGGCAGAGCGGGCATCCCAGCAGCGCTTCGGGGAAGCCCTGGCATCTGTCCCGTGGCAGTCCAGGGCAGCTGGGGTTGGGGCAGTGCGGAGACAGGCTGTCCGACGGGTGCTTTGACCGCAACATTGCTCGGTCTTGTGCTCCTACATGTAGCGAGTGCTGCTGCCTTCCCCTCCTCATCCGGTGCCCCTCATGAAGCTGGGCAGGACACCCGCGCTAGGACATACGGCTGGCACTAGGCCAGCGCCATGAGCAAACACCTCCATTCCACCCCACCAAAGCCCCAGCATCAGCCAGATGGGTATGGTGTTTGGCTAGCCTGCCTGTGGGGATATCACCCCAGGACTGGATAGCCACCATTTATTGGTCCCTGTCATGTTCTTGTGCCAGTCTTAGCCTGTCTGAGCAACGGCTCCCTCACAGCCCTTCCAGTTCTTTATGTTCCTGTATGGCCGAGGGTGAGCCTGCACAGCAAGTGATGCTGCCGGGGAGTGCTTTTTGTTCCTAGAGGCCCTGGGGCTGTGCTGCATTTCGTCTCCCTTCCTGGACTTTTTCTGCAGCCTTATCCACTCTGGAGCCAGGTGTTCTCCCATGATCCTGTCTATTTGTAGGCCGATTGATAGGAATCTGCCTTCTGGCCATGTCCTTCTTCCCTAGATATGGTGTTCCAGCTGCCCACAGCATGATTTGGCCTGGTGCAGAGATCCCAGCTGCTCCCGAGCCTGAGCCTTAGCCCAAGGTTTGTTTGCAGGAGCCTGACCTCGCGTGCAGGGTAGAGAGATGAAGGTACAGAGGCAGCTTAGGGTTCATTGCATGGCCCTTGCCCCTGCGTCTGTGGTGCCTCTCAGGTCAGGGCACTGGCCTGCTGCCCCAATAAAAGTCTTGTGTGAGAGATGAGAAAGGAGGATTCTTGCCGCCACTCTATGCCCTAGTGCTGCCTCAAGGAGGGAGTGGTTGGTGTAGAGGCTGCAGTGGATCAGGAAAGGTAGAGAATGAGGGAAGCTGATATGGACCAGTAGTAGCAGAAAGAGAGATTCATCTGCCATGTCCTCCAGGCCCACATAGGAAAGATGATGCAGCAGAGGAGCATGACCATGTGCTGCTGCTGACCTGCTTGCACTGCATTGACTATTTCATGTACAGACATATAAGGAGCCCCTTATCCTTGCCAAGAGCAGCCGGAGCATTCTTGGAAACAGGCTGGAAGCAATGGGATGGAGGATGCAGGCAGCAGTAGCAAAGCAGCCTGTCCTGCATCAGAGTGGACAGCCTTCACCTGAGCTGCTGCCAGCAACAAGCCAGTCCAGGACTTATTGGGCAGACAGGACGGGCTCTTTTGCTCCTCGAGAAGCTTGGATTTTTTCAGGATCTCAGCAGCTCCATGACTGCTGCTACAGAGCAGGGGCAGGAGCAGCACAGCAGCACCGGGCACTGCACAAAGCTCTCTCAAGTCTGCCATCCATCCCACAACACAGCACTAGTGAAAGCCATGTGAGGGTTTTCCACTGATTGCACCAACAGAAGGTGGCAGATCATTTAGAAAGAATGCAGAAGGCAGGGAGTAGGTGATGCCTGCAGCTTCTTCTCAGGAGGGTCTTTGTGGGAAGCCAGCCACTCCTCTTGGCAGGACTGACTTCCCTTCTGTCTTCCCAGAAAGGAGATTTACTGGGTGTGGTCACAGTGTTATCAGACCAGGCTGATTTCCTGGAGGCTGTGAATTCCTATCAGCTGAAGATGGATGTGTCAAATCAGCTTTGGGCCATGAGTTTCTGGGAAAGTAGTGCCAGGAGCCACTCTTGTCCCTGAGGCACTTGTCAGTGGCACAAGGATGCTCCTGGCTGCCTTATGGCCCAGAGTTGTAGGAGAAGTGAGCTGTCTGAGGAGGTATGCCTTGTGCTTTTCCCCATCCTGTCTTATTCTATCCCAACTCATCCCATCCAATCCTATCTCAGCCTATCCTGTCCCATCCCATCCCTGCAAGACTCACAACTTTCAGAAGGCCAGCCACGCCCCCTTTCTCTGTGCCCTGCATCTGAGCTGCAAGCACAACTCCACAGGACAGGTATTGCGTTCAGAGTGACTGTCACTGTATTGTGCCCTCTTGTGATCCATCCTGGCTGACAGCAGGACCCAAAAATCTGTTTCCTAATAGTCTCCGTGCATGAGACAGAATCACAGAAGCCTTTCAACTGGAGAAGACCTTTGAGATCAGCAAGTCCAGCCATTTTCTAGCTCCACCAAGTCTGGTGCTAAACCATGTCCCTAAGCATCACCTTTCTGTGTATGTTACATGCAAATGCTGGCCTACTTCTTTACTCTGCCTTCAGACCAAGGAGCTTCTGCCCTTGGACTTCCCTGATTATTGCTCTCACTCATCCCCAGCCTCTTCTCTGTGGCACCGCCCTTGGTTAGTACAGGGCAAGTGCCAGACTCACACTTTGGGGCGCCTGGTCCCACTGTGTGCACTCAGTTCTCAATGACGGTGATGCCCACGGAGCCCTGCTCCAGCTCACTGCCGGCTCGTCCTTGCTGTGTGCCTGAGGTCCCAGCGACCGGGCCCCAGCTCCTGCCCGAGGGGCACCTCATGATGCTCCCCAACCAAGAAGAGCCAGAGCCTCTCCCACCAGCCAGCAGCTCCTCGCAGCCAGGGGTATGCCGTCGCTGTGCTCCCCATCTCTGCTTTTCCAACCCTCCCTGCCGCATGCCGTGGGGCCACTTAAGCCTGCAGCAGTCTGGCTAAGCCCTTCCCCGTGGGCTCCCCGTGGCCCTGCTCACCCCGGGGCGGGGGGCCCGGGGCGGGGGCTGCGCTGTCTTCGGCCAGAAGGGGGCAGCAGTGGCCGGCGAGCCTCCCTGCGATCAGCCCCAACACGGAACCCGGCAGAGCCTCCCTGAGGGTGAGACAGCTGTGCGGCACAGCAGGCAGGTGTTAGAAGCAGGTGGACAGTGGACAGTGGAATTCTGCCAGGGTGCCCCAGCAGCCGGAGCACAAAGCACTGCAGGCTCCTGTTGGTGTCCCTCGACCCCGTGAATTGAGGGGTGCAGGACACCCTGAAGATTTACATCTCTCTCCTGAGGGTTTCCCTCTCCCCAGGCCATGTCGGCACATTTTTCTGCCCACTGATGGACCCTCGGCTTTGCGGAGGGGCTGAGAGAGAGGACGTCACTTGGGTGACGCCCGGTGGCCGAGCTCCGGGTCTTGGGTTCGGCCTGTTTTTCTTCTGATGTCTCATGGTTGCACTTCACTGAGTGGCCTGTGGGCTGCATTTTGGCTTGGGAACCTGCCGAAGCGTGACCGGTACAGAGGGGAAATGGTGAATGGCTAGTACAGTTACAGGCTGTGGGAAAGGGCCCTCCTGGAGACCTCCCTGGGGGTTATTTGTGAGCGTTCAGCCACAACTCCACTGCCGGTTTGCCCAAGGGGGAAAGCATGACGAGGCTGGCTTAGTCTCCAAACAGGATTTAGTCAGATGTGCCAGACGTTTACACAGAGCTGAATTCCTCCACGCCAGCCAGCGTCTGCTGGGCCAGGCACAGATCTGGGCCAGCATGGCTGTGAGAGCTTCTGGAGATGTGTTTTGAGTCCTCATCGTCTGCTGTGGCCACCTGCCACGGTCCCTGTGGTGCTGGTGACTGCAGAACCCATATGCACAACAGGCAGGGTGGGCAGCCTCTGTCCATGCCTGTGCTTCTTGAGAGCCAAGTCATGACTCTGCCCACTGCCACCAAGGTATCTCTGGAAGGCTGATGGGGCTATCCCTTGGGGCCGGGCTTCAGCCACCTCCAGAAAGGCTGCTTCTTGCTTTTTAGATGGTGCTTGGAGATCCCGAAAGCTGCTGGCTTCACTGGGATATAAATGGGCTTTGTAGGGGGATGGGGGGTGAACAGGACCACACAGCGGCTTTCATCCGCTTCATCCTGCCAGGTTCCTTCTTTCCCAGCTGACCATAGGTTTCCCATGGCATTTTACAAGAGTGTCTGGATACCAGCCAGCTCTTTACTCAATGGCTTTGCTTTGTTGTGCCAAGGAGTGGGATGTCCCTCCATCATTGCTTCAGTGGGCTGAATGACTTTGATTATAGTATGGCACCCTCTGCCCATGCTAGCTCCATCCTCTGCCAAGAACACACGGTGTAAGACTGTGACAGGGTGACACTGCATGTTCCAAGGGATCCATGTCCCAGGGCTGCCATCTCTGAATGTTGCAGGGCATTCCTGCTCCCCATTGTGTGAGAGATTAACTCTGGCTCCCCCAGTAAGAGTAGGAGCCTACACTGTGTGTCTTACATTTACCCAGGTCTCATCTCGGCCCCCAGCAGGTGGAAACTGCCTGCTCTAGGAGAAACATTTCACCCTTGGCCAGTGGTTCTGTGGCTGTCACTCAGTAACTAGCCACCCAACAACTTTACAAATAATTGGTGTCATTAGACAGTAAAAGCTTGTAAGAGCAAGCAAACGGGCAGCTGGAGCTGAAGAGAGGGCAGCAGTGGTGCAGGAAGGAAGGGAAGACATTCAGGGTGCAGGGAGAGAGACAGAAGCATGGGGATGAAGGAAGGATTGCACCCAGGAGGTGGTGGGGATGGGTGACCCTCAGCAGTGCCCTGGGTAGAGGGAGTTTGTGTGCCCTCAGTCTGCCAGCTGTAAGATGCTCTGTCTCACAGATGCTGCTGCCCCGTGGGGCACCAGGCCATCCTCTCTGACAGTCTGAGACGGGCTGGAGTCTGACTTGACCTCAACACCCATGCCAGCCCCCAGGAGCACTGTGGGTGTCCCAGACCCCTTGCTGAGCTGCACCTACCTGGCAGACAATGGGATTTGTTTCTGCTTGCCCATCTGGAAAACACCTATGGCCCTGCCACCAGGCTGGAGGTGCTCGGGGCCAAGGCCCTTCCCTGCTGCTTCCTCAGGTCATTAGTTCACTGGGAATACCAAGCCTTGGGCGTGGTGGTGTGACCCCATTGCCTGTTGAAGTTAACAGCGAGGGAAGATGGTGAGCATGGGGAGGTTCTGGGATTGGCTGGCAATTAAGTACCTCCCTTTGCCTGGCCTCTTTGTGCAGGTTTTTCTGCTGGCAGTGAGCTCCCGCTGCCCTCAGCCTACTAGTGCAGAAGTCACAGGCAGCTGCCTGACTTTATCCTGGTGGGTTGAGGGAGGAACCTCATACGATGAAGCAGAGGCACAGCAGCACACTGGAGATATGCATGGCCCCCTGTGAGTGGTGACATGCACAGCTGGATCTCTGTGCCACAGGCAGAGCTTAGGAGAGTATTGCAGCCTGCTTCTTCCCCACCTTATCCGAGCCAGGCTCCGGCCATCGGGTAAGTACCACTTCTGCCCTGCCACCTCTCATCTCAAAACACAGGCCAGGGTAACCATTAGCCACCTTGTAAGCAATGACTGGAGAAACCCCCACCGCCCCCAGGTGTCTGTCAGCAGCTCTGCAGCCAGGGCCCTGCTTCAGGGTCTACCAGGGCCTGCAAAGGAACAACAAAACTGAACTGGTCCTTGAGACATTCACTGATCTCAGTAAAAGGCTGAGATGCTTTGTTGACTATGAAATCATCCTGGATCATTGCAGTCTTATTATAACTGGGTTCCCAGGAGTCTGTAGTGGATTTTCTCCCCATATTGGCATTTGACAGTGGTCCAGCATCTTATATGTTTCCCTCCATGTGACTGATTAAAATGCCCCTTCTCTCCCTTTCCCAACTCAGCTGTGTTCCACTGCCTTGTCACACGTGCAGAGAATCGGATATGGCTGCTAATCCGCTTGCCACCCCACTCCTGCCTCCCTGTTCTGCCTTTTAAACACACTGGCTCTCTGTTTCTCTGCATTGTGGCACCAAGGGCTGGCGCAGAGGCTCTCTGAGTTGAGCCACCCATGCCATCCTCTGAGACAGGGTGAGCAGTACCTAATGGAGGGAAACACTGTCGTGGTCCAAGCTTGCAAAAGAAAGGGTAGTTTTGTAACGGAAAAGGGAGCTGGATGACATGCAACTCTTAGAGTTTAGCCCTGCTGCCAGCTGCCAGCCTCACTGTGCCTTACTTTCCCCCACCTCGCAGGCACATTTGAGGGAAAGGGAAATCTCTTTGCAGAGGGCTGGTGTGTTAATATAAGGTTGCAAAGTGCTCGCAAATCTCCAAGGAAAACAGTCAAGTGGGTGCCAAGTGTAAAGGATCCTGTAACACTATCTGCCTCCAAATACTGCCGAGATCCTCAGGCTCTAAAATTCAGATACTGCCCAAGAGCCATGGAAAATATTCCTTCACATCATATCTTGCATTACTCACAGCCTGGAATATATTTCCCTTTTTCTCTTGCTTTCCAAACCAGCTGTTTGTTTGCTTTCCCCTTTTGGATTCTGTTGCTTTAGCTGAAGCAGGAGATTACTACAGGGGGAAAAAAAAAAGAAAGGAAAAAAAAAAAGGCAGCTTTTGTGAAAGATTTGGCAGCAAGAGCCTCTGAAAGGAGGCTTTTTTGCTCTGCCTCTTGCACACTAGTTTTGAGCAGAGTGTACAAACTGACTCCAGGTGATGGTATTGCAGTGCCTGTGCCACATATCTGATAGAAAATCAAAGGGCTGGGAAGCTTAAGCCCCATTGTCATATCCTGGGGAACATGTCCATAGGACTGCTGGCCTTAGGTAAGGAAGAAGCTTTGCCATCTGCATTCCTCTGGGAAAGAGGACTCCACTTTCTCCCCTTGCTCTCGGGAGCACTGCAGCCTGCCAAAAGTGGCAGCGTATTTTGGCACCAGGCTGCTGCTTCAGGGATGGTGAGGGTCGAAAGACAATAAACCCCCAGGCCCTGCTTGAGGCTGCCTTTTTCACTTGTGCAAGTGACACAAGGGAGAAACATCTAGTTCTGTGTGTTGTACTGGTGCTGTACACCAGTGGGCCTGGTACCAGTGCTGGGCAAAGACCCAGCTGTTTCCAGATGGGAGCAGAAAACATTTCTGTAGCTGTTTGCTTCTTCTGAGAGGCTTGTTACTGTACTCACAAAGGCAAAGATGATAACATGAGAGGCACTTGGGAGTAGAGGCCTCTGCAATGGCAACCCATCCTGCCAAGATGAAGCAAGACAGCTTGGTCCTTCTGCAAAGACTCATGTTAGCAGGAGCTGTCACTGGCTGCATGGTCTGTCACCTTCCTTCGCAGAGGAGGTGTTTGCCCCCTGAGACCGACACTGCATCACACAGACCAAGGACTGAGGCACAGAGGTGCCCCTCCTGAGACAAGATCCATGGCTGAACTGTCTTCTGTCCTGCACCAGCCAGGGCTAGATTTTAATGGACACTGTCCCAGCCTTAACTTTTCTCACTCCACATCGTCTTGGTGGCTGTAAGTCTCCTTGCCCACAGGAAGCAGAGCCTATCTTGCAAGCTGGTGGTGGGTGGGTGCACAGGTTTAAAAAGAGAGGCAGCCAGCAGCCAGCAGCCCATGCTGTGCTGAGGAACTGGAAGCTGCCTTTCTCCTTGCCTCCTCCCCTTGGGTGTATCTGCTGGCCTCCTGTCTGCCTGTGGTCAGACATCGGTGCTAATGGATTTCAAACCCCTGTCTCCACTGAGAGACATCTCTGTCAAGAGATGTTGATTCTAGCACTTGGGTGGGGCTGTGTGGACAGGACCAGAGCTATGAATTAGAGAGCATTTGGTCCTGTAATTTGGAGATGGTAAGTGCTACGCACCCCACTGATGAAAGCTAGAGGTGAGGCAGCAGCTACACCCGCTCCATCCTGAAGCAGAGACTTCCTGGCATATCCACTCAAAGGTAAATTCTGTGGTGTTTCTCCTCCAGATGAGGTCTGGGGCTCCTAATGATGCTGAGAGCCTTGTCCTGTCTTCTCTAACAACAGTAGTGGTTTGTCTGGGCTCCACCAGTCCGGACCCTGCACTTGGGAGTCCCCGAGGGATCAGTTCCTGCAGCTTTTAGCCTACACTAAAGCTGGAGCTTATATAGAAAAATAAAATTGTAAGGGTGTTCAGATTTTAGCTCAATGTTGCTAAGCAGTGAGGGTGTGTATCTTGAGGGAAGACAAAGGACTCAAGTTGCTGTGGTATTGAGGGCCCATGGACAGCTACAGGGACCAGTAGGGCTCCATAGGTGACAGCATAGCACATCTCAAAGCCAGAGAGGAGGCAATGTGAGACATTCCAAAGCAGGTGACCTACTCTTCTATTTTGAGTTATTCCTCAGTCTCTTTTGAACTGGTCTTGAGTCATGGTTTATGCTGGGGTAAAAGGAGGGAGAGGGAGAGGGAGAGGGAGAGGGAGAGGGAGAGGGAGAGGGAGGCTGCATTTTCACTTGGAAAAGGTAAAGCATCTAGTTAGTGACTTCTATTCATGTCTGGGCTTATTGCAGCTTTCACAACATTCAGAGCAGGTGTGAAGCTTTTCCTTTCCCAGGCTGGGAATGAGGGAGAGAGGGAGCTCACTCAGAAGAAAGCCTTTCCAGCTTGGAAAGACATAGGGAAAGTAGGCTGAAGAAAGGCAGGCCCAGGGCTTGGATCCATCATTTTCTGTTAGATGCAGCAGGAGCTTAATTGGAGATGGGAGCTTTTAAATTTAATTTGATCTGATATGAATCTTATGTTTAAGACAACTGCCTCCTGTCTTATTATCAGACAACATCTGCTGCTCGCTTCTTGCTGTCATTGTATCCCACTATCTGAGCCCAGAAACCCATAATGGCAACAGATGTCTACCACTTATACAGTGGAAGAGATCCAGCAGCAGAGACTGCTACTGAGCAGGATGGCAAAGTCACTTCCTGAGGGTGACAGTGTCATTATTGTGTCTCAGAAAGCACTGGTAGCTCTCTCAACACTTTCCCCATTGCCTTTTATTTAGGCTTTGGGGACTTTTGGCTTACACAGTGATGTTTTTCAGGTCTAATTTGATTGAGAATAATTCAACGAGGCAGGAATTATATAGTTATTTTTATTTTCCTGAAAAGGCACGCCCCAAAACTGCATACAAAACTAGTTACATGTTATTTATAGGTTCTAATTCGTCCTGGAATTTTCACAAGGATGCTTATGGGCAATTTTAGTAATTTAGGAAAGTCAGAAAATGGAAAAGGCTAAGCCACAAAATCGCTTTAAGCCACTTAGAAACCAGTGGCTAGCAAGACTCTAGGGAAAAGCTGAGAGACAGCACAGGATTTACTCACGAGGGCAGAGTAGGAATTCGGAGGTGGTCCCTGGATCTCCTTTGCAGCAGCCTCTGGAAACTGCAAGTTATAATTGAATTGTGGAGCCACGCGGCATAAATCCAATGCGAATGGAACCCGCCACAGTCAAAGTGCATGAAAACACAGCTTCCATGAGGCAGATCTCGTGGAGCAACACTGCCTTAGCGGCGCAGGGAGAGCCATGCTGCTGGCATGTTCCTGCCAACAGCGGCAGCTTACAGCAGAGGCAGGGGCCTTCCAGCTTGGGGGTAGCAAGCAGGAAGCCAGGATATGCCAGTCCAAGGAGAAGCTGGGTCTGGGTGCCACAGGCAAATCTCTCGAATGGACCAAAATGGACCCAATGGACCTGCCTGCGCTTTCTTGTCATTCTGTTTAAAATCTTTTCTAGACAATGTGTCCAGGGCCAATATATAGTGGGTGCAAAGAATCCAGCTAATCACAATCCCAGATTCCAGTGCAGGCTTTCCCACGAGTGAGTACAGGTGTGAGAGTGGGATGAAAAGGCCTTTTGCATTTCCCCATTCAACCCCGTACTGGGAGGAGAAAGCAGTTCTGTGGCTTCGTCTTCCCCCATTCAGACCTCCGCTGACAGAGGCAGGGAAGGGAGTTTGGAATGCCCCACATCACAGTCTGTCTTAAAACACAAGCTTGGTGCTTGGATTCTGAGAGACTGTGCGTTAGAGGTCATCTTGCTTAGAGATCATGAAGACGGGAATCTGCCAGAGCACTGTGGGATGGGGGTGGTGTTAAAACTTCTGATTTTAATTTCTAACCCAAACTGATCGCTGTCTGCAGAGAATTTTCCAAGGCTGGCTTATTAACGGAGCAAATGCTTTTAAAGTCAAAGCCGCTGCAGGGTCTTCCCAGTGCCACTGACTGTGACCATGCAGCATGGGGGAAGCAGAGAGAGGGAGGGCCCTGTGCTCCTGGCGGAAGCACCTTGAAACACCCAGCTACATAAATAAGATCTCTGTAGACCGCTTAACCGCCCCGATACGAGGCTGAATTCAGGTACACTCCCCTTGCTGAGGACAAAGTACCCAAAGTGCCTCTGCACCTTGGCACTTAAGCAAAACAACAGCTTTTATCACAGCTGAGTAGATACCTATTCCAGAGAGATAGAAGCAGCTTGAAGGACAAACAACAGCTTAAGAGTCCACCACTGCCCCTTGGATACTAATACTTCGATCTTCTGGATACAGGGGAGGTGCAAAAATTTCAGAGGTCTTAGAACATGACTGCCATCCTTTGTAGTACCATCATGATTGCGCAGTCCAAAAAGTGGTCTTCAACCCTCTTTGTAACCTTATATATATATAACCCTCTTTGTAACCATATATATATATGGATAGATAGATAGTCATGGAAGACCTCTTCCATGAAGAAAGACTAAGGGAGCTGGGATTGTTCAGCCTGGAGAAGGGAAAGCTTCAGGGGGACCTCATTGTGGCTTTTCAGTATTTAAGGGGGCCTATGAAAAAAAAGAGGACAATATTTTTAGCAGGGCCTGTCACAATAGGACAAGAGGTAATGTTTTTAAACTAAAAGAGGAGAGATTTAGACTGGATATACGGAAGACATTTACAGGAACGCTGGAACAGGTTGCCCAGAGAGGTGGTAATTGCCTCATCCCTGGGCGTCTGAGCAACCTTATCTGTTTAAAGATGTCCCTGCTCGCTGCAGGGCATTTGAACTAGATGACATTTAAAGGTGATTTCCAACCCAAATTATTCTATGATTCTATGCTGTATGCTCACATCCTTAAGTGGTGACTGCTAGTAGAGAGGGATTTTCTCCAGATTTAGGATGCAGCATGGGGGGATGAGCAATGCAGCTAGTGAACGAGGATAGTTCACACGCCATTTAGAGCCATAATATACTGTACAGCTCCCTTTAGAGCTATAATACTTGCTAATGTAGGGGTATTTACGCAAACCTGGAGCTGGTTGCAGCTCTGGAGCGTGGGGAGCGGATTTCTCTCTCCCCCACCACGGCTGTGCTTTGCTGAACCAGCCGAACCCCGGGCTGGAAGGGAGGAGGGGAGTGCTGGGGGTTTCCCCGCCGGCTGCAGAGCGTGGTGATGAGAGTAGGCGCGGAAAGGAGGGGGAGCCAGGCGAGGGTAAGCCCAGGAGGGAGGGAGGGCAAGCCCAAGAGGGAGGAAGGGAGGGCCCAGGCCGGTGAGCGGCTGGGCGCGGTGCGGCGTGGCGTAGCGCGGGGTAGTTGAGTTAACCCGTGCCGTGGATACCACTGCCAGCGTGGAGGCTGCGGTACCTCTTCCCCGGGTGGAGTCTGGAGGAAAGGCAGAGGGGAGCAGGGAAAACCCTCCGCCCCCTCCACGCGGGAGCCGCGTGGTGCTGAAGGCGGCAAAAAGAGGAGGAGGAGTTTGTGGAGCTGGGAGGGCGGGAGGGAGGAAGACAGCTTCCCATCCGCATCGGGGACAGAAGGCACCGGAGCCGGCAAGGATCAGGGGGGCGTCCCGATTTCAGGTATTGACTCAAAGTCTCTGAGTTTGCACCCCCCACCTCTCCCAGCCACGGCTCCCGGCAGCGTTTCTGAGGTGCCGGAACCCACTCATCTGGCAGCTTTGACACGGTGCAAGGAGCCGTGGGGGAAGCCGGGGTGAGGGGGCAAGCTGCAAGCTCGGGATCCGGCTCTGCAGCGTGGGTCGCGGCGCGGGCAGGGAGGGTGATGCTTTGATACTGCTTTTTGGGATGGGGGAGTTTTCTTCCTCGCTGTCTCTCATGGCAACTCCAGATCCCCTTTCTTAGTTACTGCCGGGAGGAAGAGCGTGTGGTGTTGAGGATGCGAGGCAGACCAGCTACCGTGTGTTTTGGGGGATGTGGAGTGCGGTGATGCTCTGATGCCCGCGATACCGGCCTTCACTGAGAGTTCCTCTGGATGCAGGGATGTGTATCTCTGCTTCACCTCTCGTGTGTGTATGCCCAGCAGCGGCTGCCAGAACGACGAGCCTCGGGGCCCTGCTGGGGGACACGTGGGCTGGGCGCCATGTGCTGCTGTCCCCTTGGCTGGCAGCAAACTGCAGGGCTGGAGGGTTGCTCCAGGTCCTGCTCAAGAAAATGCTCCCATTTGGCTGTGGGATGCTGTGGAAGATTTCAGTCAGTGTTTCTTTCCGTTCCAGAGCAAACCATCTTTGTTTATGGAGAGCCTAGTCCAGGAGGGAGCACCGAGAGTGCCATGTAGAGTCTTGGTGCTGTGCTGCCCACTCCTGTAGTTAAATCTGAGTGTCTAGCTAAATTTGAGTTTCATGCCCCTGCTAAGGTGCTAATACTGCCAGATCAACACAGTCCCTGCCTGTACTCACCATCATTTCCTTTCTGCCTCTTAGGAACAGGCTGTGGAGCTGTGGGCTGTGTGGGAAGGCAACAGCAGCCAAGCCCTGAGGGTGTGGGATCACAGACAAGTGAGACTGTATCCCTGAACCTAGTAGATTCCCCAGGGCTAGGGGCTGCAGGAGGAATTTATGCAGCTGTTGGCCACAGCTGGATATGCTTCCTGGCTGCTCCAGAGCAGGAAGCAGCCCAACAGCTCCTCAGTTGCCTGTTGCGAGTCAACACAATAGAGAGACTTCTGTGAAGGCCGACATGGGAAATCTCACTCCTCTCCTAAACATCCCAGCTTGGCAGTACCACTTCCGCTTGCCAGCCCCTGTGAGCTGCTGGTCAGCCTTGGGCTTTCTTAAGTTTTCTCAGGATTCTGCCCCTCTACTCTGCTTTGGTACCCTACCTGGAGTACAGTGTCCAGCTCCAGAGTCCTCAGAGCAAGAAGACTCTAGGGAGACCTTATTCAGCTTTTAAGCACTTAAAAGGCACCTATAAGAAAGACCATGACAGTCTTTTTAGCAGAGCCCCTTGCAATAGAACAAGGGGTAATGGTTTTAAACTACAGACCTCGAGCTGCACCAGGGGTGGTTAAGCCTGGACACAGGAAAAAAAAAATTAAGTGAAAGGATTGTCAGGCATTGGAACAGGCTGCCCAGGGAGGTGACTGAGTCATCATCCCTGGATGTGTTTAAAAGCCGTGTAGATGTGGTGCTTGGGGATATGGCTTAGTGGTGGACTTCATAGAGTAGAGTTGGACTCCATGATCTTGAAGGTCTTTTCCAACCTAAGTGATTCTTTGATTCTGTTCTATGATACAGTGTCAGTGTAGTGCCAATACCACGCATGTATCCTCCCACTCCTACCATTGCCTTTTGCTCCTGGAAAAGGAGGTAGGCTTGCTCTTGGCTCTGTGAAAAACTCTTCATAGAGCAGAGGTGCTTTCTGTATGGCACCATGGGATGTAACACAGGGCCCAGAAGATGGTTTGCAGAGTGGCCGTTCTGCACACTTAGCACAGATGAGAGGCAAGGGCCCATCCTGTGCCAGGATGAAGAAATTTAATCCAGCCTGAAACAGCAAATGTGCCAGCACACAGGGTGGTGTGGCACCTGAAGTTGTCCCTCTTCTTCCTTACTCCTCAAGCTGTGTAATTAGCTACTGGAATCATTTCCCCATCGTGGCATCCCTGTTCTCATTATCTTGGGCTGAGAGGTATTAATGAGCCTTCTTCCTCTTTGAAGATGAACCATGGGCTTTGTTCTTGCCCTGGCCTGACCTGTCTCCCTCCTTGTTGTGGTCTGGGGGTAAACCAAGGGACAGAGGACTAGGCATCCGTTGACCCACTCCCACACTGCACCTTCCTTGTTGTGCCTGGCTTCACTCCCAGCTCTGCTGGCAGAGGCAGGGCTGGAGACTGGCTGGTCAGGCCAGAGGGAGCCTAGGAGCACCCGCCTGCCCAGTGTAGATGGGAAGGCACTGACCATCTGTTTTGGGAAGCTAAAAAGCAGCCTCCTTTGCTTTCTCTAGGATAGATGTAAATCTCAGTTGTTTTCATCCATCATAACATCCAGGTCCTTGGCAAGTGTCAAGGAAGCTGCAGCAGCTGCTCTTATCAGCAGTCACATCTGCTTGTGGTTCTTGCCGGTTCGGTACCGACTCCACAGTGCAAACTGCTCACTTGCCAGTGTCTTCCACAGCATCTATCTCTGCCCCATGAGTGGTGCTGCTGAGGCTGCAGAACTGTGAGCTCTCAGGGTCACATCTCCATGTTAATTCATACTCCGCCACCAGCAAGCTCAGGTGCAAATCAGTGTGCACAGTGAGCTGCAGGCATTTGCACAAGGGCAGGAGTCAGGGTTTCAACAGCCACACAGTTACTAGGGTTTGATTAAGAGAGATGATAAACACTAAGTACATCCTAGGTTAACAGTGTGCAAGATGTGTGCAAGGGATGGGGAAGTGAGGGCAGAGCCTGTACAGATTTGGTTACATCAGAGTGTGTGGTCTGGAAGGACCCCACTGCCCTAGATGAGGTTGCAGTGCAGCACCGCACTCTACCTCCCACTCCAGGCCCTACCCACAGACTTGGTTAGGGGATTGGCTGTACATGGGCTCTAGGGTCTAGCTGCTGTGGTGCTGCATGAGGAAGGTGTATGAGGGTTGTTGCTCTTGTGGGACAAGGGAAGCTGTTGCATAGTGATAGCGTTTTGCATTTCACTGCTGATGCTTGGGTGATGTGAAGAACATAATTGTTCTGGCATTTTCATCTTGCTGCAGTTTGGAGTAGGCTTTTTCCTGGTCTCACTGATCCCTGAGAAAGTGGAGGCTCAAAGTACTGGGTATGCATGGTTGTCATACATCACCAATGCCAGGGATCAGTGAGCCTAGGGTTCTGGGTGCAGTGCTTGAGTCTTTCCTTTAGTTTCATAATTAAGCTATGTAGTAGAGTCAGAATTCATATCCAGGAGATCAGATTTTTTTGAGGTCATAGTGGAACAGAGACCTATTGACTGCTTGCTGTCTCATGCAGAAGCAGCCATTAGGAAATCAGATTTCCACAGAGCCTTCTTCCTCCCATACCACTGCTAGAGGGATCTGCCTTAGTTCATTTCCTTTAGGACTTTGATTGGAATGCACTTCACTACGAAATTTCCAACTGGAAATGCAGGATGGTCCAGGAAGTCACAGAGGGAGGAGGCAGGCAGGGGCTGGAGGTGGAGAGGAGCAAGGCTGGGAGCGATATGGCTCAGTTGGGAGTAGCAGTGGGATCTGAGGGGCATGCCATCAGCCTCCCACCCAGTAAGCCACCCATATACTGAGGCTGAGTCATGGCAGCAGGACTGGGTCTCCTCCCAAACTTTAGCCATCAGCCTGAATGGCTGCAAGGCTGATGGGGACAGTGGTGTCCCATCTGGGACACCCTACTTGGTTTCTTCCACTACTTCCTGTGCTGCAGCTCTGAGTATGGTCCTCACCCCTGCCTGATTCATCACACCTATCCCACCAACACCATGCAGAGACAGGGAGCCAATTTACACCTGTGGCTGAGGGCTGGCTTACCTGGAGGAGCTCAAAGATCATAAGGGCTTTGGGGTGGTGAGGCCCGTTTGAGCTTTGCTACAGGTTTGCTTGTGAGAAACCCTCATGAAATGAGCTGCCTTCCTTCTTAGCTTGGGCATTATCCCTAGAGAATAGCTTGGGGAAGCAGGACAGAGTAGTGGCACAGTCTTGATCTTGGCCAGCAGCTCAGGGTTGAAGGAGCTGCCTGCCCTGCCTTCGGTAAGCCTTGTCTTTTCCTTGGCCTCAGGACCAAGTTGGAGCAAGTTCCATTTTTTTTGCTTGGGGTATCCTCCTTTGGTGCTGTGGATGAGCACTCAGAAGGAATTTGCTCCAGATGGGTCCTCTGTCCCCTTGGGGAGCCCACTGCTGCAGGATGTATGTGAGGAGCATGGTGCTTTCAGCCTATCCCAGTTTGTAGCTGTTGGGCTGTGGCTGAGGCCAGTGGTGTTGAGTAGGTCTCTGTGCTGTCCTGATGAGAGGAGGAGTATTATCCGTTCACCACAGGTGGAGGCAGACCAATGGCAACACAACCAAGTTATTAAGAAGTGATTCACCCTCCCCTGCAGCTTCTTCTTTCCATTTTCACACTTGCTGCTCTTGGCAAGACATGGGCAGTGAGACTGCATGGTGAACCACACCAGGGTATTGATCTCTTGGCTTGTTCCCAGATGGGGTTGTTACCCTGGAGGCAGCAGGAATGGGATGCTCAGGTGGTGGAGAGGAAGAGCTGTGCCTCATGGGAGGAAAAGGAGCTGCCATAGGGTCCCACACTCACTCTGACTGGGCACTGCAGCTGGGCTTGCTTCAAAAGAGGAGCCTTTAAGCAGAAACAAACCCAAGGGCAGTACATACCCTGGCTGTTGGTAAAGCAACACAAGTTCTCCCTTCCTCCTTTCCTTCTCTAGTGGCATTAAACAGGGACATGGTATGCCAGAAATGGATTGCTTCAGCAGGATGTCAGCACCCCAGTGTGTTCAGGCGCTTGGGCAAGCTGCAGCAGGATGTCTTGCCACTCCGACAGAGGCTGCGATGCCTTCAGGTCTCCCAGCAGGGAGTCCCAGATGTGCCCTCATCTCCTCTGATACTCAGCTTAACACAGGGAAGCCTGTGAGGCTGGTGGAGCCTGCAAGCCAACGTCAGTGTCTGCAAAGTGCTATTTCCACCTGAGCAGAGCTCTTGGTCGTTCTTATGCAGGGTTCTCCATGCTGCCCTTAGGCATCCCTGAGGATGTTCATAGCTCCAGGCAGCCTTGTGGCTGTGGCGCACCGGGTGGTGGTTAGTTGAACAAATGTGGCAATGCCTGCGGGCTGGAACTTGGAGGGGATGTGACTTGCTCTTTTCTGACTTGTGTCTGGGCATATTACTGTCAGTCGTGTGGGAAAGTGTTTTTCCAGGGTTTGGCCAGATGCAAGGCTGAGCTCTCCACCTCAGGCTGGCTCCCTGCTTGATCCTACTGGCATAAAGGCTTTCCTGTTTGTTGCGAGTTAGCTGAGGCCAGTGCTGAAAGCGAGAGGTTTGAGCTCCTCTGAGGGAGGCGTCTGCCTCAAGCCTTGCTCTGGCTCCACATTTGAAACCTGAGTCATATCAGGGTGTTTGGGAAAGCTGAGTTGTTCAGGGAGGAGGGAAGAGGGTGCCAGAGGTGGCGTGTCCGCTCTGGGTGTTTACTCTAAGTCCTTTGCTTGCTGCACACCCATGCTGCCACCTTGGCTTTTCCTTCCTCAGTTCACAGACCATGCGCTGCCCACATGGCTCTTCTGGAGCAGCCGTGGAGCAGGGATGTGGCAAGCAGAGCTCTTAGCAGGCAGCATTGCTCTCTAGGCATAATTTAAAATCAACTGGGAAATGTGCAGGCGTCTTGTGGCTCTGGCAGTGTTCCCCCCGCCCCAGCTCCTAGGGTTTGTGGGGAACAGTTTTGTCCTGCTGCAGCTTGGGAAGTGACTAGTTTTTGGCCCATGGAAGCAGACTCATCCAGGGCATGCATCCCTTTTCCTTCATGGGGATTGTGGGGTGTCCTTTGGCTGGGACAAAGGTGTGAGGGGGATGACAGATGGGCCCCATCTCCTGAAGCAAAGCTTTCATACTCCTGTCCATTGTGAAATGGCTTTGTTTAGCAGCTGAAGCCAGATTTGGATTTGTGAGGTGCTGTGGCCATCCAGGCAGCAAGCAGGATGTTGGCAGGACAGGCAGCTGGCAGGAGGAGTGCACAGAACTATAGCTGATGCCAAAACCTCCTTCCCTTCTCGTCATCCCCTTTCCCACTAGGGCAGTGGACATTTCATGCCAAAAGCAGCAGTCAGCCTGGGTCTCTGTTACTGAGCTGGCCTACAAGCGAAAGGCTGCTTTGGTCTGTGGGGACCCAAAATAGCTCCTGTATTTCTGTCCCAGCTGCTGAGTGCAGCTGCCATGTGGAAGACAGAGCCAGCCTTGACCCATCACAGGCACAGTGGTGGTTGGCCCCCACATGTCCATCCCAGTTTCTGCCAAGAGGCTGCTGGTCAGTGGGGTAGAATTGGCCTTCCAAGTTTTGGGAGGTGGGGATGTAGTGATGCTGGGAAAGATTGTGTTGTTCTGGCACTGTTTTCAGACTTCCACTCCCCTTCTTTAAACTGGAAGTAACTGGACCAACCTGCAGAAAATCGCAGAGTGGGGACAAAATGGGCCCTGCCCCTGTGCCACCTCCCTGTCAGAGCTGGCAGGCTGCTGAAACCCCTCCACAAAGTCCTCTGGGTGCAGGCACAAAAGCTCACTCCATCCAGCCCCAGGGATGTTCTCCCACCTGCTCAGAGGGCTTGGGCTTGGGGGCAGCTTTAGCCCAGGGATGTGTGTTTCAGCAACTCTTGCAGGCAGAGGGCCCAGCCAGCTGCCAGCTCCATACATTTGTATCTAGCACTGGCTCCATACAGGAAGGCGCCAGAGCTGGAAGGACACGGAGCTTCTCCTCTGGGAGGGAAACATGCCCTGGTGTGCAGGAGGTGGCTGGGTGGCAGTGGGCAGGGTGCTGCTATGGGCAGGTCTCTTGCTGCTGGTTGACTGACAGCTTTTCCTGCCCTTCCAGAAGCAGCCCCATTTTGTAGACGAATGAATAAGCCCTGGACTTGGCCTTTCCACCACTGTAAAGTGCAGAGTGGCATTCAGGGTGGAGCAACAAACATGTTTTGGGTTGAACTAAGCCCTCCGAGCCTCCTTTGTCAGAGGCATCTGTGCATAGAGAGGGCTCCTTGCATAGCTTGGGGAAGGATTTATAGGGGCTTTTGAACTTTTCAGTGATCTCATATCCCCCTCTCACCTTGCTCCTCACTGAAAGGCTGTTTTGAGGACCAGACTAAAATATAAGTTGTCCCCATCCGTCTGTCCCAGCTCCTCACCACAGGTTGCTCTGGGCTCGGCTCCCTTATGTCATGTCTGGCCTGACTCCTTTCTGAGTCTTCCAGCTTTGAGCTCAGTCCTGGGGCCAGAAACACAAAGCAATGAAGGAGAAGTGCTCTCCACTATCCATCCCAGTGCTCTGGGAGCCACCGCTGGCAGGTGGCCTTCTGCAGCTGTGATCTTGAGGTAGACATCTGTTGCTGGTAGATATAGCTTCTACCAAGCCCAGGATAAGGCAGGGTATGGAGAAACTCATCTTGCTCCTCTTTCATTCCCCAGCTGTGGGACTCTATCCCATAGGTTTCTTCCCATGCATTCATGGAGTGTTTATCTTCAGACTTGTGTGTCCATGGGCTGTTTTGTTCTTGTGCTGTCTTGCTGTGTGCTGTCTCTTTATGGGTCTCGCCTTTACTCCTTGCAGCCGCAGACACGAAGGAGGAAACGGGGGCATGGTCCCATAAGCTCAGCCCGCCCCTCCGACGTGCTGCTGCTGCTGCTGCTGCTGCTCAAGGCGCGGCTGCCCAAGATATCATCTGTGCAGACAGCAAGCCTGAGCATGACTCAAGGGGAATCTGCTAAAGCAAAAATGAAGTGTCTGGCAGCCATGCCCCAGGTGGTCTTATCTAAGTGCTACCCCAGCCCACCAGGGTGGGAATAAGGAGTGTCACATGCCTGTGGGAGAACTGGGCTGTTGCATGCAGGAACCAGCACTGTGCCTTGTGCTGTGCCACAGTTGGGATTGCCTCTGTCCTCCATGCATGGCTGTTCTGGTTCTATGCCTCTGCCACTGCTTCGGCAAGCCCCAGACACCTCCATGCATGGAGGACCTGCTCCCAACTTGGGGCTGCTTCTGACTGCTCCTTGTGCTGCCAGATGATTTTTACATTAATGGTGTCCGGTAGTTCTCCCCAGGGGTCCTTTAGGGTTTTCTCCACTGGGAAGCGGAAATGTGGCTTCCTCCCACTGTGCCTCTTCCTGCTGCAGTCCCCAGTGTCACCTTAAGGGACTTGGGCTAGCCTTACAGACATGGGCTACAGGGGGATACCAGCTGCAGAGGATGCTGATCAAAAATGAATCTCTGCGGTGAGGCATTAGAGGTCTCTTCTTAAACTCATGGTGGTCCCATGGGAAACCATGGCTTGTTGACCTGAGCTTGGTGTGAGCTGCCATGTCTGCCTGGAGTGGATCATCAGCCTGCCCTTCCCCACCTCCAGGCAGCTTCTGGAGGTGCCAAAAGCTGCCTGGTGGCACCGTCCAGGTTGTTTCTGCCTAGTTTTGGAAGTTCTGCAGCTGCATTGAGCATAGCCCTGAATAAATCCCTCCCTCTGCCCTTTGATTTTTCAAAATTTCCAACAAAAGGAGCCTGAACCTGGCTCTGGAAAAACACACCTCCTTCTCCAGCCTGGCAGGCAGCAGGTCAGGGTTGTGGCTTGGAGGGGATGGTCTTTTGCTCTGGGGACGGAGGCCTGAGCCATCAGGAAAACCAGCCCCTCAGAAGAGCTGCTACTAATCATGTCTCTGCAAACAGGCTCCCAAGAGCAGCTTATCTCTCACCCTCTGACGCCTCTTCAGAAATGACGTCCTCCCTCACCTCTTGCCATGCCAGGCGCTCTGTCTCTTCTGCACCCCCAAACTGCTGACAACTGCTCTGATATTTGTGGGACTTTTCCTTCTTCTCGCAAGGCTGTGCTGTCTCCACAGTCCTGTGGCCTGAGGTGAGCAGGAGCAAGGGTCTGGGACCACCGCGGCCTTCTGGTAAGCTTCTTGCCGTGACATTATAATGTCCCCTGCAACATTTGATGGGATGCTGATCAGGAAAGCCTATCTCTGCTTCAGGATAGAGGGTCGTGTGGGTGCCTGGAGGGCATTTTCTGGCTAGGGACCAGATCTGCTTGGGCTTGTGCACTCACCACGTGCTGAGGACAGTTATGTGTTCATTACGGGACTGCCATTGCCAGGGCCCCCTGTTGATATTTGGCCAGTGATATGTCAGAGCTGAAAACCTGCTTGGAAGCCCCAGTGGGGAGCTGAATGTCTACAGGCTAATGGGACTTGGTGATAAGTGGAAGAGTCTCAGCTGTGTTACCTCGGGTAGTTTTAGGGATGGCTCTGCCCCTCTCACTGCTTTCTGTCCTCTCTCTGGTGGGAAGCCTTTCAGGGACAGCTTTGGAGTCCCACCAGGCACTGGGGACTTTGCCACTCATGCAGGTTACTTCACTTGGTTGGGGCGAGGGCCCCTGGAGAGCCTCTCAAGGCTCCTTGAACTCTCCAGATAAGGACGCAGACGGCTGGTATGTGCAGTTCAAAACACAGCGCAGGGCTGAGCACTACCCCCACCCTGCCCCGTGCCTCCCTGTGCCACCCGGCAGCTGAGATAACGGCCAGCAGTGAGTGCTGGGAGTGGGGACAGCCTCTGCAGCTCCAGCTGTGTGAGGAATTTGTTGCAAGCCTGAAAGCAGCAAGACTCTAGAGCTGCCTCTCATATTGTTCATGGGGGGGGGGAAGGTAAAGCAGGTAAGAAATGTTGCCCAGACACCCTAACCTCTGCATGATGAGGGTGCTGCACAGGCTGCCTTGCAGAACCTTTTTTTTCTGTCTTCCAAGCCCTGGCAATGCAGAGAGACTTGTCTGCAGGTAGGAAGGCAAGGGAGAAGGCAGAAATGTCCTCATCCTGCTCAGGATGCAGGCACAAGCAGCACTGGGGGAACGAATAATGCAGCTAGCCTGTCTGTTGAGAGGCAAGGCTCAGGAAGAAGAAGAACAAGAATTCTAGGAAGTGCTATCTGTTCTGTGATGAAAAATGCCTGCTATCGTTCACTGGAGGGATGGGGAGGTCAAAGGAAGAGGGGCCATAACAGAAAAGCTAAATTAGACTTTTGCCTCTTCACTCCAAAAAAACCCGAGCAGTTTCTTCCACTTCCTGGGGGACTTCTCAGAGCGTCTGCAGAGGAAAGGTTAGAAAGCAAAGCTAAACAGCAACAGGTTGCTAGGGCAAGGCGATCTTCACCAGAAGGAATGGAGTATGAACCAGCTGGCTGTCATGTGTGATTATAGTCATTCATTCACAACTGCCCTGGTTCCTGGGAACTGGGAGGGGGGAAAGATGTGACGCTCATTTCTAAGGGCTGGAGAGAACTTCAGGGAAAAGCTGATCAGCTGCGTGTCCTGGGTGTCTGCCGGAACATGGTCTGTGGACAGATGGGGAGACTCGTGCTGTGGGGCCCCCAAGCTGAGGCAGCACTTTGTAGAGACTCTGGTCTTGTGGTCCCTGTGCTGCTTACTGAAAAACATTTGGTCAGGACTTTCAGCCCAGTTTTTAAGGGAACTGGCTGGTCAAGAGTGAAGGTCCTCATATGGCTCTATAATTGGTATGAAAACAGGAAGGAGGGTGTAGGAGTCAGTGGTCAGGTTTTTTTTTTGTTTGGTGGAAAGAGATCACTGTGTTTGGTCTCATGTTTTTACAACATGTTTGTGAGTGACCTAGAAAAGGGAGCAATGGGATGATAGGGCTTGCCAAAATGATTAGATTACTCAGGTTCATGGGGAAAAGTGCCAGCCAGGAAGACTACAGAAGACCATTACAACATCAGGCAGTAAGCATATGAAATTCAGTTTAGATAAATAGGAAGTGATAGAGAAGGAGATGGAGAGAAGCTCCAGATCTGCAAAGATCAGAAAATTGGCTGACCACTTACAGCAAGGCCTGGTGCTCTTTCTGATGGCTTGGTGTGTATAAAAACACATTGAAATCTGTGAGGGTGACAAAGCACGAAGGCCTTGCACTGCTCTTCAAGTTGGCATCTTACTCTCATGTAGTTCCCTGCATGACTCCAGCTCCCATGTCTCTGGAAGGGTTGAGGGGAGCCAGGGAAGGCTGGGAGGAGACAGTAAGGACTGAAGGCGTGGAGCTGTGTGTAGATGACTAAGTGAGCTAGAATGTCTCTTTGGGAAACGTGCTGTAGGGTGGATACAGCCCAGGCCTGTAAAGCTGTGGCTGGCATGGGGAAGCCACTCCAACGTTCATCTGCTCTTTGACAGCGAGGGAGCCCTGGCTGAAGCCCTGCATACAGAGAGAGATGCTGTCCTTGTTCAGAGGCTCCCAAATTAGAAGGGGAAGCAAGGATTTCACAGAAGTTAAACCTGCTACGGGCTCCAAAATGCATGAATGCAAAATGCTGGCATGTTTCTCCCAGCTCAGAATCTAGGGAAGTAGCTGAGGAGTTAATCTATGCCTGTGCCATGCTTACCCAAGATTTTCAGCAAGACCAGCCTCTGATTTGGCCTGGGAGGGCTTGTGTTTGTCCCAGCTGAGTGGCACTCATACACCTTATGAAATAGAACCACGTGTCCTTGCAGTTGGTGGCTGAAAGTGGACAAAATGCTGCCCAGAAGGCTGTCTCCCTCAGCATAAGGTACGAGGACCCACAAGCAGCATGGTTAGAGTTCCGGCACCCACATGAGATGTCATGAAATGGGTCGAATGAGTGTTTCCAAACCTTCAACTGAGCCACGGCCACCAGGACTTCATGTGACTTTCACATCCATACCAGGCTTCTTCCCTGGCCCCAGGTAAACCTCTAAGGGCCCCTAGATCAACCTTTCTGCTGACAGGGCTCAGGCGTCATCCAGGATGATGAGTGGATATAGGGGATGGTAAGGCACCTGGCCCTGTCCCATCTATGGCTGCACTCAGAGGAACTGTTGACCTTATCCCTGCAAACTGATCTCCCACAAGACATAGCAGGAGTAGACAGGGTGCTCACCATTGGGCCTAACAGCAGCCCCATACCTAAGGACTGTGAGGATGGTGCTATGCTTAGCGTGGTGTAAACATCTGTTCATTAAAGAGCTGTTGTTTCTGTATGTAAACCTGTAATGTGCCTACCTGGCACTGTGAAATCGCTCTGGAGCAGAAAGCCAAGCATGTGCTGTGCCCACCTTCAGTGAAGGGAGCAGAAGCAAGTGAAAAGGTGATCTGTGGGAAGCCCAGTGACAAGTGGCTGCCTGCAGGCGTGGCTGTCCTGCACTGCAAATCTTTCTGCAAAGGTTAGGCAACTTTGGTGACATCTCCGAGATGGGTTCCCAGGGCTTGGCTGGCAATGTGATTGCACATGTCTCAATACCACAGGTATCCACTTAGCGTCTGTCAAGGTCTTTGTGTGTTGTGAATGGACAATTAAAATTGTGCCATCTCTTTTGTGTACCTGCTCAGAGGTGGTAAGTCTGTGGTTTGTTAAGCCCACTCCATGTTATCTTGCTCCTTCCACTAACTCGCTTCTGAGGAGATACAAAACTGCTGTACCGCCAGGGACAAAATGGACATTCTTACGCCAAGGCTCTGTATCCCTCTTTCTTTTCCCTGCCCCAGTGCTGTGCGGCCACTGAGCTGGTAGCCAGGCTAAACATCAGGAGACTCTTCCAGGAGATGGTTAGATCTATGCTGTGCCAGCCTGATGCTTGGAGCCTGTCCTCCAGTCCCTTATGGTAGGGTTGCTCTTGTCAGGTGGGAGTATTGTTGCTGCCTGTTGCTGGTGTTGGTTTGTGTGACCTTTTCTGTTTGTTGTAGGGTTGTCTGTAAAAGCTGGCAGCTGGATGTTTCCTGCCATAATGAATGGTGACCTGTGCACTCCTTGGCAGGCACCAGCTCTTTGTGGAAAAAAATTAGGAGGCACTTAGTTAAGTGAGACAGAAAACAAACAAACCAGGCAGGAGGCTGCAGCCAGGCAGCACCTGCTGAGGATGTCAGGCTCCTGACACAGGGATGTGGGCACTGTCCAGACTGAAGCAGGAGGTGGCCAGGAAAGCAGCATGGTGAAACAGCACACAGTGCCCTTCTGCAGGACACTCCAGTCTCTGATCCTTCCACCTCCTTCCTACTGGCCCTGGCTCCTGCCACCTCCTCCATGAGACTTTTTTCCCTTACTCCCTTCCCTGGGCGCCTGGACAGTGGGACCTGGGCTGTGCGCCAGCTGTGATACCTGACACCTCCTTCTCCACAGATGCCACTATACCCACATGGCCCCAGCCCCCGTGACTTGAGCTGGGGCCTGACGCTCACCCCCAAGGGCAGGGGAGTGCAGAAAAAGGGGAACGGTGCTGCTATAAAATAAGCCGAACACCAGGCTTTCCGTGGCTCTCTCCTCCCCAGGTGTGTCTGTGGGGTCAGCTCTTGCCCTGGTTTCTTGGGACACCCATGTAACCTGCTGGGAAGTTGGGTTGGGGGCTAAGAGATTGGCAGGGCAAGGGGGGCAATATGTTGAGAGTTTGTTGGGGACCTGTGGGGCAGGCTGGGGTTCTTCCCTCTGATTTGGGGCGAGGTCTGTTTGCTGGAGGACGAGCAGAAGGGTGTCTGTGTGTGAGGTGGCGGCACCAACACTTGTAGATCTCGCCGCTAATCCACTGCCAGGGCTCAGGGCGTTTCCTGCCTGCAGAGGCACCGGCAGGCTGCCAGGAGGGAATTTGGAGATGCTTTTTCGGGAAACTCAAGGTGTCTCACAAGAGGGGTGCAGAGGCTCTCATATCCTGAACTCGCGGCACTGAAAGACAGACTGCATGCGGCTTCAGAGTCGCGGGGTGGCATCTGCCAGGTCGATGGGGCTCTCGGCCTCATGCGGACATACGTGTTGTCCTGCTCTGGCTTTTCGAAGCAGCCAAGGGGCTTCCCAAATCTCTCTCCGCATTCCGCCGGCTATGTGTCGACTCCATCTTAGCTGTAGGCTCACTTCCATGGCCACTTCCTTCCAGAAGACCACACCGAGGGAAGGAGACGACAAGGGGCGGGCTCCGCCGCGTTTAAAGCACGGCGGGGCTGGCGAGGACTACAGCTCCCAGCATGCTGCTCCAGGCCTGCCTCCGCCCATGCCGTGGCGCGCAGGCCGCGGGCCGGGATGCTGTAGCCGGCAGCCGCGGCGCGGGCAGCTGAGGGGCATGCCCCGGGGGGGCCGGTGGCCCAGCGCCGGAAGACTCGCTGCAGATGAAGCCCTGGGAGAGCCGCCGGGGCACCCGATGCTTCACCTTTCGGACTGGAAAAGGACAAGGCAGGCCTGCAGCGTTTCCGAGGCAGCTAATCCCGCTGTGCCCAAGAAAGAGCGGGGGCGAACTGGGGAAGGAAAGGCCCTTCTCAGGGCTGTTCGCAGGGAGAGCAGCGCCAGGGCGGGCGCAGGGGCTGGGCAGCTGGTGATGGGGCAAAGGGAGCGGAGGGCGCTGAGGAGTAGGCTGCGTTGCCGGCGACGCCCTGGGTTTCCAAGGTAACCCAAGGAAAGGGGAATTGTAAATGGAGGGTTTGCGCGGCTCTGGCGTCTTCAGTGCCGCCTTGCACCGGACGCTGCAGGGAGGAGGGGCTGCTGCGTGTATGTGAGCGAAGGCTCACAGCCTCTGGATTGGGGACAGAGATCTGCAGGCTGACAAATCCTTTGAGAGCTGCTGCGGAGCAGCTGGGCAGGCGGCGCTGACCAGCCTGGGCATCTCCAGAAAGCTTTCCGTTTCGGAGGGAGTGCTTGGGATGGCCTGGCCGGCAAAAGAAGGCTGTGTGCCACGACCAATGGACTCCGAGCCACAGGTTCCAAAGCTGCTGCACTATGCTCTTGCTATTCGCTGGTTCTGTTTGGCTTCCAGTACTGTGGAATGGTTACCTGGCAGCATGACCAGGGGGTTAAAAGCAGTACTGCCTCTGCCTGGCTCGAGTCCCTCGGTTCCCCATAAAATCTTCTGTTTGCTTTCCAGACGGAGATCAGCTACAAGACTTGCTGGACCTGTACTGACCCTTGCTGCACAAGATGACAGCAAGAGATGGGCCCCAAGATAGGTAATGCTGGGCTCTGGTGTAGGTGTAGGGGCACATCCAGGTCATCAAGAGTAGAGGACAGGGGTATCCAGCATCTGTGGGACTCCCTCTCCTGTATGCTTACTGGGCTGCTGAGCTGTAACATCCCTGAGATGCTCTTTCCATCAGCTTTTCCATAGAAAACATGCCGCAAACTGTCCCTGGCACTGGGATGTGCCTGGTGAGCATGACTCCCAGCTCTGGCAATGGCTCCTCTGCATCTGGCTGTGACATGGTGAGGAGCAGCCAGCCTCCCCTCACCTTCCTTCCCTCCCAGGGAAGGCCTCCCATAGCCCCTCTGTGGTGCCACATCTCCTCTGTCAGCCCAGGCTAGCAGGGGCTATGGGGCAGGGACAGGGCAATAAATTTCATTCTCTGTCCTCTGATGCTACCTGTTGTGAGGTCCGAGACAGTCAGAAGTGATGCCATTCCACTGCCCTGCCCCATGTCCTGCTCTAATCCATTTTGTCCCTTCTGCAGGTACAAGGTTGTGTGGCTGATCTTCTTCATTCTTGGCCTGGGAACACTGCTGCCATGGAGTTTCTTCATGACTGCCAGGGAGGTGAGAACTTCCCTCCTGCTGCTGCCGTCCTCTGTCATGTCTAGGGCCCATGGTGTAGGTGTGGCAGCACAGTACAGTGTATGGCTCCTGTGTTTGCACTCATGAGACAGATGTGTGGGTGACCTTGGTGGGATGAGTGGTGCTGAGGTGGCAAGAGGGCTAGGCATGGGGCTGGAGCAGGGACAAAGGTGACCTGAGTGTGCCGGGAGGAGGCCTCACAGCACCTTGGCTTCACCAGGTATCTTCCCTCACAGTATTTCATCGGCCGCCTCGCAGACCCAGAGATGAGCCACTTCTCGAACCAGACTACCTTTTCCCCCTCCTACTTGCAGTCCATATTTGACAACTTCATGACTCTCTGCGCCATGGTGCCCCTCCTCATCTTCACCTGCCTCAACTCCTTCATCCACGAGCGGTGAGCCTTGCCTCGTCCTTGCCACTGCTAGCTCCCACAGGGCCACACAACCCTGGCAAATCGTCTTGTCCTAGCAGTAAGCCAAGCCACAGCACTTTCAGTCAAGTGAAAAGCAAAAACACCTGTCTCCTGTGCTAGGGTTTGTCTGCGATTCCTGTGGGAGAGCTTGAACGCAGCCTCACAGGCTTTTAGGGGGTGGGTTTTTCTCACTTAAACCCTGTCTTTCAGGATTCCCCAGCAGATCCGCATATCAGGCAGCCTGGTGGCCATTGGGCTGGTGTTTTTAGTCACTGCCATTATGGTGAAGGTTGCCATGGAGCCTCTTCCCTTCTTTGTCTTCACCATGATCAGCATTGTCTTCATCAACTGTGAGTGAGGCAGCAGGGGGAAATAAAAGGACACAGCCTCATGTCTTAAGAATAATCTCTGGGAGAAAAGCATGAACCTCACTGTGGGAGAGCTGAGGAGGAGAGAGACCTGCCTTGCCTCACAGTGCAGGGATCTTGGCTCCCCACAGAGGTGCAGTCTATTCTTGCCTTTGGTTCCTCATTTCTGCTCCTCTTCCCTCTTCACAGCCTTTGGTGCCATCCTCCAGAGCAGCCTCTTTGGGCTGGCAGGACTCCTGCCTGCCAGCTACACGGCTCCCATCATGAGTGGGCAGGGCTTGGCAGGCACCTTTGCTGCTTTGGCAATGATCTTCAGTATTGCAAGTGAGTAATCCCTGCCTTGCTGGTGACGGCCTTCCCAGAGCACTGCCGTCAACAGGATCTGCTGGGGTCATGCTGTAGGGTTGGGAGAGAGATGGCAGCAGGGCCTCACTCCTCTCAGCTCTCATCATCTTCTCTCTTCCCTCCCTGCTTCTTCTCCCTTCCTGTGCTTCCAGTTGGTGCCAAGCAACCTGAGAGCTTCATTGGTTACTTCACCACAGCCTGTGTGGCAATCGTGCTGGCAATCTTCTCCTACATCCTTCTGCCTCGCATGGTGAGACTTTGTTGTCCTGGTGGGGAATGGTGTGGGGCCGTGGGACCTTTGCATATTCACAAGGACGGTGACCCACTAGCGCCCCAGTCTTGGCTCCTACTGAGCATCTTTGTCCTAAGGGAGCTGAGATACTTCCCACCTCAAACAATATCCTTGGGGAACTGTGGAAGTGAGCCACTGGCTGAGCAGAAAAGCATCAGCATTGGAAGGAACACTTTGTCCTTATTGCATTTGCCCCGACCTGCTATTACTACACAGCCCCTGGCAGCCTTCTTTCCTCACACATGAAAGAGTTCTCTGTGGCTGCCTCTCTGCAGGATTTCTTCCGATACTACTCCATGAAGGACAAGACAGAGTACCACGTGTACAATGCAGAGCTGGAGACCAAGAGAGACTTGATTAAGAAAGGTATGGGAAGAGCTGAGAGGAGGAGGCAAACAGAAGAACTGAATCAGATTGCAGTTTTCTGAGGCCTGCTATGCTTTTTGTGTGTCTCTCTGCAGATGAGCCCAATGGGATGGAGCAGAATAACTCAAAGATCATCCCTGTCAACAACCCAGATGAGAAGCCCTCAGTCATTGCTATTTTCAAGAAGGTCTGTGAGTTGCCAGCAACCCCTGCCCTGCCCCTCATATCAGGGGATAGACACAGGTGTAGGGGAGCATGGGGAGAGAAGACCAGCCTTGCACTGGTCTCTTGCGCTGTGTTTGGTACCATCTTCCTTCTTTCACCTGCCTAGCTCTGGGTCATGGCTGTGTCTGTCTGCTTCGTCTTCACTGTCACCATCGGCGTCTTTCCTTCCATCACAGCTAATGTGTCCACTGTCCTTGGACATGGAAACAAATGGGGTAAGTGTGGCCAGGGGTGGGGTAGAGTAGGAGGAAACTGAAACCAAGGTTAATGGGAGAAAAGAAAGTGGTGTCAGGTGCCCACCAAAGTCATTCTGTCACTCTTCTCCTTAGATGGACAGGGAAGAGAAAATAGAACAAAAAAAGCTCATTAGCTGAGATAAGGACAGGAAGCTCACTCAGAAATTACCGTCACAGGCAAAACAGATTTAACTCAGGGAAAGAAGTTTAGTTTATTACTAATCACATTAGAGTAGGTTAATGAGAAGTAAAACCTAAATCTTAACACCACCTCCCCCAGCTCCTCTCTTCTTCCTGGACATAACTTTAGCCCTGATTTCTCTACCTTCTCCCCCACCTAGGGTGGATAGGATGGATGTCCTCTACAGACTTCTCCAACATCAGTCCTGTCCACAAGCTGCAGTTCTTCATGAACTGCTCCAGTGTGGGTTCCTTCCATGGGGAGAAGCCCTTCAGAAACAGAACACTCCAGCATGGGTCCCCCACCATCCTACCAGCAAACCTTCTGCAGCAGAATGTGTGCTCCATCACACACAGGGGAAGCTGCTTCTCACAGAAGCCACCCCTGTAGTCCCCCACTACCAAAACCTTGCCACACAAACCCAGCACCTGAGGGGAAGAGGAAATCAGTGTGCCTGATGGTTTGGATGTAGACACTGGCCTGACTGAGAAACTGTTCTAGCCCTTAATGGGAAACTAGGAGGACCTTAGATCTGAAAGACAGTCTCTGTGCAGTTGGCAGGAGAGCCTAGGGCACCCTGGGCTTATGAGTGACCTCTGCTTTCTGCAGGTCTCTACTTCATCCCTGTCTCCTGCTTTCTGCTCTTCAATGTCTTCGACTGGACAGGACGAAGTCTCACTGCCCTCTTCACATGGGTAAGCATGGAACAGGGAGAAAATGCCAGGGCAATCTCCATCCTCAGGCCCTCAGCCATGGCTCTCACTCAGGGTGCCATCCATGGCTTGGAGCAGGAAGGACGTGCACAGCTGATTCCTGCCCTGGCTTTAAGACCTAAGTAGACATTTATGGGTCAGAGCTGAGAACCACAATGTTGTCCTGTCCTCCTCCAAGGGTAGGCCCTTCTTTCAGCATGGCTTGGATAAGGCTATGTCCTCCATTTAAAGTCTCTTTGTAAACAAATCTTCACTCCAGCTATGCAAACAGCAAGGCAGGATGGCAGCAGAGAAAGAGGGTGAAAGACAGGGCAGCCCAAAATATCTGGCCTTTGCACAGGACACATTTGCTTTAAAGAATGTTGCCCTGGGAGTGGGGCAGAGCCATGCCACATGGGTCACAGAGTCATTCCCTTGCTCTCATCTTCCCTGCCTGGCTCATAGCTACTGGGGCTGAGTGATGTGAGCTGTGATGGGGGTGGGCAAAGAAGGCAACTGTCCTGCCTGTGTCTCTTTCTGCCTCTTCACCCCCTCAGCCCCCAGGCATGGTTTCCCCCTGTATTGTTCAGGCTGTTTGTTTAGAGAAGCTTTTTAGCACCATACATTGTGGCCTGGCTTCCCCATGGCCTGGAGCTGCTTCTCCCCTGGCCATCACTGCTGGCTGCCATTGGCTTGGCCATGAGCCATGTTGCCTGGTGTCCAGGCCACAGCCTTGATGGTGGGATGACCCAGCAGGAGACGTTTCCAAAACAAAGCTGTGTGGAAAGTCTGACTGCCTGTGGTTTGAGCCTCATTTCCTTGGTTGGGACCCCACTCACTTCTTCTATCCTCCTCCAGCAGGAGAGGCTGCTGCTTGTGCCAGTTTGCCCACCGGCACAGCAGCTGACCTAATCTCAGCTTCCCTCCATACTCATGAAGTGTACTGTGGCTTTGGCACCCTGTCTGTTCCCAAGGCAGATGTGGGTCCCTCCTGACCCCAGATCAGTAAGACCTGTCATCTGCAACACTGGCACCTCATCAAGGGAACCCCAGACAGAGGCAGGCACATCTTGTATGAAGGGCTACTGAAGTCTCAGCTGCAGGGGCAACACAGGGGCACAGTGCCTCCTCCTTTGTCTGAGCCTCATGTGCCCAGGCCTCTTAGGATCCAAGGAGACTGTAACTCAGTCTGTGCAACTCCCATCAGGGTCTGAAACAGGTCCAACAAAATACTCTCGCAGATTGTTGGGTCTTTCCCCTCTTTGGTTGGGGGATGGCATAGGAGGCTGAAGAGCTGGTGGTTACAGCCCAGTTTGCAGGTTCTGAGGTGCAACAGAGGAGTTACCTTAGCCAGCCTTGTCCTGCGTGGGGGTTCACTGCAGGAAGAGACTGCATGAGCATGCACAAGCCTCTCTTGCCTTCCTGTTATTTACAAGCAAGGGCTTAACAGTCACTCACAAACTCAGCTGAGTATTTTGGCTGTACTGCTGCTGTTCTCCAAGTCATCTGCAACAGGACATTCAGACCTAGTAATCCTTCTTTACCACAGCAGGTGGTGATGCTGAAGTTTGTTGCAGCAGAAAGTCTTTCAGCAGCTTTGCTGTCTCTGTGGCTCCTCCACAACCCTGGCACAGTAGGGAGAGCCTCTGTATGGCCCCTGCCGGCATGCCATGGGATGGGGAATGTCCACTTCTCAGTTGCTCAGGGCTGTGTTTTTCTTCCAGCCTGGGAAGGATAGCTGCCTCCTGCCAGTGTTGGTGGCCCTCCGTGCCATCTTTATCCCTCTTTTCATGCTGTGCAACGTACAACCCCGTGAATACCTGCCTGTTTTATTCTCTCACGACGCCTGGTACATCATCTTCATGATCATCTTCTCGATCTCCAATGGCTACCTGGCCAGCCTTTGCATGTGCTTCGGGCCCAAGTGAGTAAGAGCTCTGGGGAGAGGGGAAGCATTGGTTATACATCCAGATGCCAGCCTTAGCACGACTCCTGGAGCCTGGCTCTGCCCAGCTCTGGCATCTGGAGAAGGGTATGCAGGCGCAGACCACACCACCCCAGGGAAGGCAGCTCCTGTGTCCCATCTTCCAGCCTTCTGCTTCCATATCCTAGAGATGAGGAACCTGTTGTTTGGACTGTCTATTTCTCCCATCTGCCATGCTGGGGAAGGGGCTGGACACAGCAGGGATCTGGAGGGGAGCACAGCATGGCAGCCTTGACCAATGCAGCAGCTGCAGTGCATGGGGGCAAGAGTTTGGGAGGGGTGTGTCTGATGCAGAACAGAGCAGCTTGTCTGGTGCACTTTCTGTTTACAAGCCTGTAATGGAAAGGCAGGATCTTGTAGCCAAGGTGAATTTGCTCTTGCTGTTCTTCTGCTGTGGGTGAGCACAGCTTCTGGCTCCTCTGTGGCCACTTTGTTTCTCTCCACTGAACTCATCCCCAGAGACAGTTCTGATACCTGTTTCTCCCCTAGGAAAGTGCTTGCCCACGAAGCAGAGACAGCTGGAGCTGTCATGACCTTTTTCCTGGCACTGGGCTTGGCCCTAGGAGCTGCCATCTCCTTTCTGTTCCGAATGCTCATCTAGCAGAGGCACCTGGAGGGTACAGGGACACTGAGAGACAGCTCCACATCCTCTGAGGCCCTGGACACCTCCGCATCATGGGGACATAACACCTCACACCTGTCCCTGCAAAATCACACTGCCACGGCAGATATTACACCCAGGGACGGTTCCACTCCGCAGGGCTGGCCTGGCTCCTGCTGTGCTTGGCTGTGTGATGCCTTCAGGCCTACGTGCCTTCTCCTACCCCATGTTGTGTGTGCATGAGAGACCTCTGGCATCTCACAGAGGTCCATCTGCCTCCCATTCTGCGTTATTTCCCCAGCTCAAGGCCAAAAGCCATTCTCAGCCTTCTCCCTCTCAGAGTTGAAGGCTGATATCCAGTGTTACTTCCTCTTTTACCCTTGTCCACATGCTACGCAGACACTTGTTTTCTCCTTCCAGGGGGCTTGGAATCATCCCACACCACTTATGCTGGCAAAACTTGCAAACAGTGGAGACTCCAGCCAAGCCTTTGCTATCCTCACTCTTCTAGGTGAACAGCATCCCAAGGATTTAGATATCTGAGTCCTACCCAATACCAAGGCTAGGTTGAGGTCTCCGCACTGCATCCCCAGGACATAGACATCTGAGTCCTACCCAACACCATGTCTAGGTTGAGGTCTCCACACCCCACCTTTCTCCTTGCCATTGTTCCCTACATTTTTCCCCCTAGTTTTATTTCTGTCTCCTAGTTGTGTGATAGGAGGTCCAGCCATGAACACTGTTCCTGCGAGAGGCAGCAACTCCCCTCCCACCTAGGCTGCCTTCCCTGCCTGCCTGTGTCATAGAGGAAGGCCTGACCTCTTTCTTGGCTTTTCCATCCCTCATCTGTGTAAATGTGTCTGTACAGTTACTCCTTTCTATAAAAAAAAAAAAAAAAAAAGCCCCTTTGGGTATGTGTCTCCATCACCACAAGAGAGAGGGCTATGGCGAGGAGCAAGGGCTGATGGAAGTGGCACTTACCGGGTGTTCTCAGGGTACCCCGTAGTCAGCATGAGGCAGTAAAGCAAGGCCTGCAGCTTGTACATGGACAGGTCGAGCAGCTGTCTTCTGCTGCCACATGGCCAGCATGGGAAGGGCTGCCGTGTTTGGGGGTGCGCCAAGGAACCACTGACATCTCTGACACAGGAGGTGCACCGGCGCATTTTGGGGTGCAGTGGCCTGCAGCACATGGGCCTGGCTCATTTCCCTGGGCCTGGAAACAGCCGGAGCGCCACCTCCTGATCCTGGGAGGAACTACACCTCCACCGCTCTGCCCGCACATCGTTCACAGCCGTCATCGCAGCACTCATATCCAAAAGCTGTGAGGCCTTGGTTCCCCTATCCCACCTTCAGATTCCTTTGTCGGTCAGGTGAGTGTGCCCAGCAGGATCATATAAGGTTTATCTTACTGCCCTAGGACACTAAAAAGAGTGTCCCCAAGCGCTGGCTTCCAGTGGAGAAAACGGGCCTGGTTTGCTCTGGGACCCTGGCATGATCCATCTTGGACCCTTCTCATCCGCAGGGCCACTGGTTAAGAGTCGCTTCACAAAGCTGTGAGGCGTGGTTCTCGGCCTCGGGAGAAGCGCAGCATGAAACTGGGACTAGCCTCCGCGGCCTCACGGCTCTCGGGTCCTGCCCGGAGCCTTGGGCTACAGTGCCGGGGGAGTTTCGAAGTGCGAGAAACAGTTAAGCGGCTGGCAGCGCCGTGGCGCTGGGAGCTACGGGCAGCCTCCATTAAACGGCAACGCTGCAGGATGCCACACCGCGTCCTGCCCTGGCTCCCTGGGTGGGAAGTGGCAACGGGACGAAACCGTAGAGGCTGTAGAGAGGGCAAGTGGGCTGGACAAGGCCTATGGGGAGTGGTGGTGGGAGAGGGATGGCATTTTAGGGTGGAAGGATACGGGAGGTGCAGTGGTGCAGTTCTGTCCCCGGTTCCTCATGCCACACGTGGTGAGGTTACCAGGCTGGGACTGCTGGTGGATGTCGCCCAGCTCATGCTGCCCATCAGCAACGCCTTCCACTCCAGCAAGGAGATCTAGCAGGAGCTCATCTCCAACGACTCGCAAGTGAGCCTGGACTGCAGAGGTGCTCACCTTCCTCTGCCTTGGGACTCTAGGGGAGAACACGATGGTCCACATGGGGGCTTTTGGAGGCATGGGGTCCCACCGAGGATGCCCAGGGAGAGGCTGGTGCCTGGCTGGCCTGCTAAGCACTGGATAAGATCCCATGAGAGCCTGACCTCAAGATTGACATGGTCCCCAACCCCCACAGCATCACGCTCACCGTGGTGGACAAGGGCAGACCATGAACAACACAGGCACTATTGCCAAATCTGGGACCAAGGCCTTCACTGAAGTGCTGCAGGTGGGTTGCCTTGGGCTGCATGAGGTCCAGAGGACATGTGCCACAGGATTTCACTGGGTGCAGCCACTGTCCTGCTGCCTGGTTTTTTTTTTGTTGTGGGAGCTGCTGGCCTACTCAGGTGTGCTTCCCCACCTCTCCAACAGAAAGGAGGAGCTGAAGGTAGGGCTGTCTGCCTGTTGGGACTTGGATCCTTTTCCTTGGAAAATGACATCATTATTTGCTGCTGTGAATCCATTACAGACATCTCCTGTCTCTTCACCTGTCAATATCTGTTTTCACAGGCTGGGACCCCTACAGCCTGTGGTACTGCTCCCAGTACAGAGGTAGCTGGTGTGGGTGCACAGCAGTCAGTGTCCTAGCACTTTTCTTACTCTGATGAAACTCAGAGCTCCTACCCTGACTCCTGTTTTCATTTACCCTACTCAGCCTTTGTCTGGGCTATGGCAGACTCGGAAGACTGAGTAACTCTCACGAGATACTCCAGCAGAGCAAGATCCTCAGGGTGATCCATGAACATTGTGACAAAATGCTTGGAGCTCTTCTTGGAGGTGTCAGAGGACAGAGAACTACAAGTGTGATGAGGCCTTTTCCAGGAATCTGACAGTATGCTGGGTACCCTGCACCTGGAGGAGGGAGGAATCAATGACCCATCTGCCTGAGAAGTAACTCTGTCCACGTGCCATGTGCTTTTTGCGTGGGTGTTAGAATAAGAGGTCATCTTGTGAGTGCCCCAGAGAGCCTTTGTGGGCAGCTGGCCCTTCTGGCTGTCCTAGACCAAAGGCCCAACACTTTAATGATCAGGGGATAGACAGATGACTGTGCCTCAAGGGTGGCTAAGTGCAAGTCCAATCCTGGAGGCTTCAGGCATATCTTCTGCCCCTACCTGGGCATCTGTGAGGACTCAAGCGAAAGAGCCTTTCAGAGCTGCTGTGTTACATGACTCAATCAGGTGATAAGCAGAGTTCACAGTACATGTCCTGTATGGAGACCCAGGGGAGTATCTATTACATCACAAGTGAGCCAGAACTTCTGTGTGCCCTAGGGAGGGGCAGGCAGTTTACCCACCAACCAGCCCTTTATCCAGGTAGGCCCTTGCTGCCTTCAGCAGGCCCTCCCTTGTTGAATCATAGCCCATCCCTGGGGCCTGGGGAGAGACCACCAGGGTTAGAGCTCTTCCTGTAGTAATTTATGTGCTAGAGATTCCAAGTGACCGATGCTGTTTGTCTTCCTATAACCAGCTCTTTCATCTTGGTGACATCTCATTTCTACCCTTCACCAACACAGGGCTGAGTAAGAAGCAGGTTGCCAACTCGGCCTTCATGGAGCATGTGCAGAAGGGTGGCTTTGAGGTGGTGTAGATGGCATAGTCCACTGATGAGTACTATATGCAGCAGCTCAAGGAGTTTGGTGGCAAAATCCTGGCATCAGTCACCAAAGAGGGGTTGGAGCTGCCTGAGGATGAGGAGAAAAAAAAATGGAGAGCAAGGCCAACCTTGAGACTCTCTGCAAGCTCACGAAGGAGATCCTGGACAAGATGAAGTGATTCCAAAGACCCCAGCTGGCCTTTTTTTTTCCCCTTCTTTTCTGTTTTGTTCTACTGAAAGTACTGAAGAATGTGATTTCACTGGTGGAGTCCCTGTATGGAGGAAAGGGTCTCAAACTGTGTCACATCAGGCTGCTGGCCTCTCCCCTGTCCTGACTGGTTTTCAAAGACCTGCTTTAGGTGATTTCTATCCCTTCTCTGCCCAGGCACCATATGCTGGCTAGGAGAAACACATGACTTGCTGTGCAAGTAGGCTAATCTCCAGTGTGCAGCAGTTCCTCACCTAGAGTGCTGCGTGCCCCACAGACTAACAAACCTTTGCCATCTGCATGTGTCAGCTGGACAAGCTGTGCCAGGACCTGAGCCTGTGCTGCTGCTGTATGGTCCAATCAGTGTCTCCGGGGGCAGGAGCTGTGGATGCAGCACCTGTCCCTTTACAGTGCAGTGCTGGGGGCAGAGTGACACCTCAGGACTGGAGCTGGAGCTATCCCTTTTCAGCTCCTGGGCCAAAAGGCTCTATGCTTTATGCTCCTCCCTTTCTCCTATCTACAGCCTGCCCTTTCTGGGCTTCTGCACTCCTGAGGGGTTTTGCAGGATCTGGCCACCCTTTTTTCCCTGCCTGTGTCCCAGATGACAGAGAAGTCTGGGACATTCCCTGATTCATCTGCCCTTGGCACTCAGCTCACGCCCCATGAGAGGGGTTTGTTATCCATGGTCACAGTGGGGTCCCTGGGGTTTGTCAGGGAAAAGTGACACCAACATTAATCTGGCCATGTTTCCAATTTGTGTGCGTAAGGATCTTGTCAGGCTTTGGTGTTCTGGGTCCAGCCTTGCCTGATACTTGCCTGGGCAAAAGCAGAGGCACCTGTATTTGGAAAGAAAAGATGACTTTGCTGACACAGAGACTAGGGACATAGGAAGGGTTGGGAAACCTCTCCCCTCCTTCCAGGTGTGTGTGGGGAAAAAACCTCAACATTTTAAAAAAACACTTACCCCCAGGGCACTCTATGCAGCATGTTTTTTAATTTAATAAAATAAAAAAAAAAGTTGCCTTTCAAAAATACCAAAACCTGCTGCTTTGTCAGCCAGGTTGTGTTGAAGAGAAAAAGGTTAACCAGTAAAACCCAGGCTCCTGGAGGGGAACAGCTTCCACTGCTCTGTCCTCTGCTGCCTGGGGAGCAGGTGCCCACTTGCTCCATCCCCTGCTGCCTGGGGAGCAGGAACAAGGCACTGCAAGTAGGCTGCCCCATTTCTCAGCCCTCCAGGCACAGTGGGGCTCTGGCCGGGCCCCAGGAAAGCTAGGGCTGATGCCTCCAGTGGGCAGAAAGAAGAGGGGCTATTGTGCTTCTCTGAATGGCAGCTGCAAAGCTCAGAAACCATGGCACTGAAACACCCCAAGGCGACGCTAGGGCTTCAGGGCAGTGCAGCCTTTGGCCTGTAACAGCAGCGGATGTAACCAAAAAACGAAACTCGGCAAGCCCTGGGAGCTGCACCAGCCAACCTCAGCCTCTGCATAAAAAAATCAGCCTGAGCTCAGGGGAGGGAAGTGTTTTGGAGTCAAGGCAAGAACAGAAAAAAAAACAAATGGGGAAGTACTGGCTTTCACTGCAGCATGCCCTCCCAGAGCATATGCAGACTTGAGGTAAGACAGGCTGGAAGTCCTCCCCTTAGCTGTGCCTGCCCTACCTTGAGCACCTCCTGAGACGGGTGTTGAGAGCCTTGGGCAAGGCTCAGCTTGGGACTTGCCACACATGGAGGTGTATCAAAAAAGCAAGCCAGTGTTTTGCTTGCCCTTTCCTCCTGCTGAGTTCTTAGTAATGATGGAAATGGAGAAGCATTAGCCAGAGGCAAGGTGGTGCCAGGGAAAAGAGCCCCCTTATTCATCAGTGACTTTGGAGAGAAGCTATGAGACAGAAGTGGGGTAGGAGTACCAGCAGCCCCATGCTGGTTTTCCCCTAGGATGCAAGACATCAGGCCCATGCCTCAGCTGGAAGTCTTTGACCTTTTAAGGCAAACGGAAAGGTTTGGAGCTGTGGGAGCCCAGAGTATTCCATGGGCTTGTTCTGGCCCCTTTCCCAGGAAAAGCAGGTGGAAGAGTGAGTCACTGGTCCAGACTATCCATACTCCACCCTGCTCCTCAGTAGGTTCTAAGAAATCAAGCAAGTACCCCCAAGTGAAGGTAGGAGAGCAGGCATGGCTTGGATGCCATGGCACCAGTTCCTTAGACCTTTTGTACAGGGGTCTCGCCTGGTGGAAGCTTCTTACTGCGTTTCTTCATGCGGCTGCGGGCATAGACACGGAGGAAGAGGGCGACAAAGACAACCGCCACACCCAGCCCGCCCACAACAGTGACAGCGTGCCCATAGATGAGGCAGGAGAGGAGGATGGCAAAGGCCTGGCGGAGTGTCATGATGATAGTGAAGACGGCTGCCCCAAACTGGTTGATGGTGTAGAAGATGAAGAGCTGGCCACAGGCAGAGCACACGGAGAGCAGCACAGCATGGGCCATGAACTCCGAGTGGCGAGCCATGAAGTGTATCGACTCCAGCAAGGCACCCTGCTCCAGCAGCGAGCCCACCGTGAAAAGGCAGGAGAATACGTTGACGCCAAACATCATCTGCACAGGAGACATCTTGTAGGTAAAGAGGGCATCCTGCCAGTTGGATGTGAAGCTGTCAAAGATTATGTAGCCGCCCAGGAGAACTACGCCTGAGAAAGTGGTGACAGTGGACGCGTGCCTGTTAGGAGCACTGGAGAGCAGGAACATGCTGACCCCCACAGAGATGAGGGCAGCAGTGAGGTACTCCCAGTACTCGTAACTCTTACGTGACACCAATTTGCCCATCATCATCACTGGGATCACTTTGGAGGCTTTGGCCAGCACTTGGGTGGGAAAGCTGATGTATTTGAGTGCCTCATACTGGCACCAGCTGCTGAGGATGTTGGAGAGGGAAGCAAAGGAGTATTTGTACATAGGAGCCCCATGACGTGGCTGCTTGGTCAGAGCACAGTACAGACCAGCCACCGTGAAGGCCAGGATGCGGTTCATGAACACTAGGAACTGAGAGTCCGTGAACTTCTCACCAGGGTCCTTTTCAGTGGCACCATATGTTCTTGTCATCACACGCTCCTGGAGAACACCCCATGTGAGGTAGGAGGCCTGTGAAGTGGGAGCAGCACACAGAGTCAGGACCTGCAATGGCAGCTGCAAGCAACCACGGGAAGAACATATCCCAGGAAATCCTTGCTTGTCCCAGCACTGCCTCACCCTCTGCATGGCAGTGCTTCCCTGACACACTGGGAGATGGGGTCACAACCTGCTCCACCACCCATGTGAGGGAACCCACTGTCCCGTGTGGTTACAACCAGGAACATCCCATCCCAAACAAAACCTGCTCAGTTTACAGCTTCTTGGAGGGGAAAGAACCCCACAAAGCAAACATCTTGGTGTGCAGCAAGCAATCATGCTTTACACTGCTGAACCAGATCAACAGGATCAGGGAACTTTATGGACGCACAGCTGTGGGTCTGGTGCCAGATCCCTGCATCAGGTCCTCACAGTTTTCCCAGTGGCCTCTGCAATGGTTTTCACTTCCAACTCCCTAGGCTCATTTTTTCCATCCAAATCAATTCTAGTATCAAACCCATCAAGTAACATTGTCCTTCAGGGATGATCACTATTCTGGCTGTCACCTCCACTACTTCTGCAGCCCTGGTGCCACAGTATCAAGCCCCTCACAGAAGTAACACAGATTTCCTCTCTCTACACATCCCCTCCTGAGAAACTAAGGCACGGAGAGATGGAAGGACTTGTGCTGACCTGCAGCAGGCCTGAATAGCCTAGGAAAGCAGGCCAGAGAGTGGGTATTTCTGCTGGCTGCAGGAGGTGTGGGCTTTTCTATCACAATGATCATGACCCAAAAAACCGCACTTCCTGGTGACACTCAGGCTGTAGCTGAGAATTAGGAAAACTCAGATTAAAAAAACCTGTAGCTGAATTCAGTATTTCTCTCCAGTATTTGAATCCAATCTATCAAGGCAGGGTGCATCAGCCCCAGAAGGTGGCCCAGAGGAGAACCTGGGAGATAGGAGAACTCAAACTATCTGTTGCTCTGACATGAGGCCCAGAATAAAATCAGCCCTAACAATCTGCTGAATCACAGAATTTTCCGTATTCATGGCTGCAGAGGACTGGATGCCCCCAACCCAGAGGGCATAAGTTAACCTGACCTCTGCAGCCCTTAGATGTGATACAGCAGTGCTAGTGGGCTATCCTGGTTGAGAGGTTGTGCCTTAACTTGCAACCCTGCTCCAATCAAGAATGGTACTGTAGCCACTGGCTACCTCCTCCTAGAGTGGGTTGGCTGCACACACGTGTAAAGGGCTCCTACCTGTAGACCAGCAGCACAGAAGAGCAGTTTGAAGACCTGTCGGGTTGTAGAGGATTCTGTGGGCTCTGCTCGGGGTGGCAGGGAGCCATCCTCCTGGTGCACAGACTTCACCTCAGAGCCAAACACGCATGATTTGATGACAGGGAAGCAAATGCCTCGGCCTGAGTAAGGTAGAACATGGAGACAGAATTAACCACAGCTTGGGCACCATAAGCTGCACCAACTTGAGAGGTGAAGCTTCCCTCCTTACTAGCTTCTACATCTACTGATGCAGGGGTCTTAAAGAAATTTATTTTGGAATACCACCTAGACAGCGCTGAGATGCAGCTCTGCAAGTGGCTTGAGCCTGACTTGACAAAGCAGGATGGGAAAACAAGCTGTCAGTGATGAACAGGGTTGACCAAGGGAGTGTAGAGAGCTCAAAAGGAGGCAGGATGTGGAAGGGATGCTCCTGCCCTTACCTGTCTCCAGGTAATTCCTTCTCTTGAAGTACTGGATGAGGAGGAATCCTGGCACCACAATACTTGCATAGCCAGCAGCATTAACAAAGAAACGGAAGAGCCAGAAGTCCCCCCATGAGTCCTGCAGGGCAGGGGGGATCTGTTCACCAGTAGCCATCATAGGGAGAGAAGCCAGCACAAGGGGAAGGCAAAATCTGCTGAGAGAGGAAGAGGCAGGTGGTGGGCTACTGGTACAAAGCCAGCTCTGCTTCACATGCCTGTACCACCCACTGTCCTGCCTGCGTATGCCAGCAAGGAGCACCCAGATCCCCTCACAGTGACAAGAGCAACATCAACAGCACAAAGAACAGGAAAAGCCCTCTGGAGTTGAAAAGCACATGTCAGACATTCATGTTGCTCTGGCTTAGGACATGTGGACTTAGAAACTTGGATTTCCAGGACCAGAGAGATTGTTTGAACACTGCTGTAACCATGTGGTTTTGACAACAGCCTTACTCCAAATCCAAGGAACACCTTGCACCTCACCTTATTAAACTTTAGCTCAGCTCTTAGGTAGAAAAAGAAAAGGTCAGTGAATGGAAAAAAGTGGCTCCCACTTAGCAGCTCATGTTTCAAGCCTACAGCCAGAGCAGCCTTCCTCTGAGAATAAACACTTCAGAACTTCCCCCTCTGGCTTCACCAGGTGAGTGGAGAACTGGGGAGGGCTCCAGCTGCTAGCCTCCCCCCACCCCCCACTAATCCTTGAAAGGGAGTGTGCCAAGGCATTCCCCACAGCCCAAAGGAAATTACCAGGTCTCACCCACTTGGCAAGCAATAGCCAGAGAGCAAGGCTGGGAAGGAACTTTCCCACCATCTGTCTGGTTGGGATTTTACCAGGCCTATCTGAGAAGGATTAGCTGATATTCTTCAGCTATAGTCCTAAAGAGGTGACCTAGCCAGATTTAAACTAGTTTAAATACTCCTTGAAGGAGTTCTTCCCTTCATTGTCCACTGCCGCACAAAAGCAAACCTTTGATATTCAGGGGCCATGAAAAGAATGAGAGCAACAGGTACACAACAGAATGAAGGAGCAGGCAACAACTCCCTATACGCAAGGCCACTTGTATCCTCCCCTCACTCAGGAATCTGCATCTTGATGCGTCTTCCTGATCAAGGTAGGTTTCCTTGGTCCATGCTCCATCCCTGCCTCAGCCTCTCCAGTACAAAAAGCTTCCTGATTGCCTTTAGAGAGACAGGTGAGTGTGCTGTGGGAGTGGCTACATAAACATGCACCAGAAGCAATTCTGGGATCCTGTGACAGAAAGGGCAGTAGATATTAACTCCTCCTTCCTCCTAAACAACTGAGTCACAGAATGCAGGTCCTGTAAGGTGTACTTGGCTCCAACATACACATACAACACAACTGTGGCCTCTATTAGTCCTCACATGAAACTCCCAACACACTAACTTACAGCTTGAAAGGTGAGAAAGTCCCTTGCCATTTCATGAACAAGGCCTCCCCATTAACCTTCTGTCCCCTTGGGAAAGGCCTGAGGGACTTTTCTTATCCTCACAGTCACTGGCTTGCTGTGGCCAGGACCCCACAGTCCAACAACCTAACCTAAACCAAGTCTGTGTTTCACACTGTAATCTCCCTTCTGTGACTTAAAGGATCCTGAAATTCCCAGTCTAAGGAGAAATGCAAACAGCTCAGCACGGGGGTTTCTGTGCCTTCTTCCAATTTCACACTTCTTCTCTTGCTATCCACTGAAGAAAAGGCAGCTGACACCTCCACCACCATCATCAATCTTGCAGCAGGAGCATCATTGTAGACCGTAGGGATGCTGTGGCAAGCAAGAATAAGGCTTGGTGCGGGTACCATAAGCTCCTAAATTTGCCCACATTAAGCAATGCTGGTCAATTGTTGTAGCCCTCTTGCCAGGAAAAGGGTGCAGAAACACCATTTACTTTTGCAGAAGTTAGATATACATGGCAGGGTTGGTTGCTACACTCATGGCCATGCATCCCTTCAGCTTGACAGAGACCAACAGCCAGTCAGCTCCGTTCAGCATGACTGTTCCTGCTGTTACCTCACTGGCCCCCTCAGCACTGCCACGGGAGCCAAATCATCACTGCTCTCCCACAGCGACTGTGCAGAGGAGGCTATGGAGGGACAATGGCTCTCTATGCCTGCACTAGCAATTCCCAGGCCCTGGGAGCTGACTCAGTGCAGCAGGCCCTGCCCTCCCAAACGAGGCTGGGAAGGAACAGGGCTGCCAGTGTTACAGGTAGAAAAGGGGGAGGCCGTACAGGGTGAGCAGGCAGCACATCGATGCATGAAAGAAGCCTTAGTCCGGGGCCTGCAGAACGGCCTGAGACAACAGACTCCGGTACTGTTCCTCTCGACACGGGAGGGACAGCTCAAAAACACCGCTCCAGAGACGCGGTGGGCCACATTCCTCTGCCTGTGATGCAAAATGTGGCTCCTGGACTAGTCTGGGGAAAAAAAAAAAATAAAAAAATCGTTGCCTGCTGCCTTGCTACTCTTGAATCCCATCCCCAATACTTCGAAGGGTCGAGGTCAAATGCAAGCCAGGAGCTCAGGAGTCTACTGTCCCTCACTAACAGCGCCCTGCCCTGCTGCCAGTCCAGGGCCGGGGGGCAGGGATAGCTTGCGACTGTCCCGCCAGGGCCAACTGCCGTCTCCACCCAGGGGCCGCTAGCAGAGGCTGCCGGGATCCCGGATCCTCGCCTGCCGGCCGCAGTGGCAGCCTCCGTAACGGACAGGGCCTGGCGGACCCCGCTTCCCGCACGGAGGCTTTTCTTTCCCAAGGGTCCAAGCGCCAGCGACCTCTACCCGGGGATCGGCCCAGGCACGGAGAGAGGCAACGCACGGTCGGATGAGGGACCAGCAGGGTACTG
>VWYK01063484.1:17554-50116 GCA_013399775.1 Semnornis frantzii | reverse complement strand
CCAGCCCGCAGGCACCGCCAGCGGGGCGCCCCCGCCGCCGCCGCCATGTCCCCCCCGGCCTCGGCGGCCGCCGCCAGCGAAGGAGGCAGCAGCACGCCGGTGCCTCCGGAGGAGGAGGCGGAGGGGGCCCGAGAGGAGGTGAGGACAGCGGCCGCCCACCCCTCCCGCTCGGGGCTGCCCCCAACCACTTTCCTTCCCTCCCTGCCTGCTTTGCATGGCGCGCTCGCTGGTTGCCCCGCCGCGGCCCGGGCCGGGCTCTGCCCGCACAGGTACGGACTGGGAGCCCCTCTTCCCTCCTCCGGCAGCAGTGCGGGCCGGCGGAAGGGTGCGGGGCGAGGAAACCCAAGGGTCGGGCCCCGCCACCGGCAGGCTGCCCGTCACCCCGGCTCTGCTCGCCATCGCTCGCCTGTCACCTCGGGCTCGCCGCGGTGCCGCTGGGGCTGGACGGGGCGCAGAGGACAGCGCAATACGGAGTGGGGCCGGGGCCCGGGGGTGGCGGGAGTGCAGGAGGATGGAAGGAGGGCACGAAGGAGAAGCCCGGCGCTACTCGGGCTGACTGCAGTGGGAAGAGGTCGTTACACCTGTAAGAAGTTGATGTGGAGACCCCTCTTTCTGCACTGTGGTTTATGAGGGTGCCAGGAGGTGGCACAGCTGCCTGGGTCACTGTGAGGGAAGACGCAATGGGCAGTAGGAAAGGGAACTTGGGGACGTGGTGAAGCTTGGTCTCAGTGGAATGTTGGCTAGAAAGATCGAAAGGTCCAGACTAGGGCAAGCCAGGTATCAGCATAGCCTTGCCTCCAGGTATGCTGCAGCCCCTGTTGCAGCCGATGACTTTTCTGGAGTCCAGACAACAGATGCCAAAAAGAGTGAGGAGCAGGATGCTCTGTGCATGGAGAGCAGCATGGGGAGCCAGGTAGACAAACCCCTTTGTCTGCCTCCATCAATTCTGCTTGCAGCATGGGCATCCCAAAAGGAAAGAAAACTACCTTATGCTGTGGGATTGACAGCCCATGCAAGACAGCTAGGCAGTGTAAGAAGAGCAGCATTCCCCTGGTGTGGTGGGTTGGCCTTGCTGGTGAGACTAGAGCACAAAGGGGAGCTTAGGGGGGGATGCTCAGAAGCTGGTGCATCACTCGTCCTCTGCTGCTGAGAAGCTGCAGTTAGCAAGTGCTGCATGATCCTGGTACTCTCAGCTTCCTTGGATGAGGAAGAACACGAATGGCCATACACAGTTATTCTATATATACAGATAGATATAAATAATTGTGGGAGAGGAGCACCGAAGATCAAGCACTGGCAAGCTGTACAAATGCTGTATGCTCTGCGGATGTTCTTCTCTTCCTGCTTCTATTCAGCAATCTCTGGTGCTCTGAACCAAGGCTCTCCAAACAGATCCTGACCAGGGTAACTAAACTGTGAGGCACCTTTTCGGCATGAGGACATGCTTGTGCCACAGTGGGATGTGATGTCTTGCCTCCGGTGGCCTGGCAGTGCTGGCACTATGTTCAAGAGAGCGCATTGGCTTTTGAGGGATGCCAGAGTGAGAGCCAGTTTGGATGAAAGAAACATAGCAGGGGCAGTGCCCGGGTGTTTCCCTTGCCTGCAGTGTCCCCCGCCTCGCACGGATTATGACAAGATTGTCTGGGCTTTGATTGTTCCACAGTGGATGCCAACTAGGGTGTCAGTATAATCTTGCCCTGTGGGAGCAGGCAGAAGGGCTGCAGTCCATGACCTGCACTGTTTAGTCTAAGGGCATGCTTCATGTGGCCAGAAACTATCAAAAGACTTGAATGAAGCAGCTGGTGGAGGAGAGGGAAGCTGAAGCCTCTCCTGAGAGTGGCATGCTTGCTGGTGTCTCATCCAATGCAGTGAGGAGAGACCTTAGTGGGGAGTTTTGATTTATGGACTGACCTAGGACAATCCTCTTGTCTTCAGAAATACTAGGAGAGGACGTTCCTGCTCCTCTGTGGTGCCTGCATAAGTCTGTACTGGCAGTGCAATGTCCTCGTTTCTGTCATGCTCAGCTGCTGGTGCCAGCATTTGCTGAGCATCACCAGAGTTGTGGCTGAATCCCACTTGTAAAAGTCTGTTGGCCAGGGCCAGAGGAATCAGAGGAGATATCTGGGGACTGGAAAATGATTGGAAACATGCTCTGCCCTGTTGGAAGTTGCCACATTTTGACGTATCTCAGGTCACTGTATTTAGGAGCCATGCAAAAGAAGGCTTCAGGTCCTGCCCAGCTTGTCCTAGCAAGGCAAGTAGCAAGAGCTACTGGCCAGAGCTGTCAGAACCCATCTTGGAGGGTAGAAGATGCCAAGAGATAAGCTCTTCAGCCTGGGAACAAGCAAAATAATGTCCTCGAGGAACTGATCAGGTGGGATCCATTGGAAGGAGGCAGGCCTCCTCCAAGTTGCTATGTAAAATGGAGACCTTGGTACTGTTGCAGGAGCTGACTGCTGGCAGGTTTTCCTGGTTCCTAAATGCTCAGTCTTCCCCTTTCCTCTGTAGATGGCAATGATGCCAGCCTGGGGCTGAGCCAACTCTTTCTTCTAGATAGGCAGATCCCGAATGTGGGCTGTAGGCATGTGGCATGTGATGTCTGTCCAGGGCCCTGGAAGATGGTGGCAGTTCCTGGAAATGACTTGACCCTCCCCACCTGTGTTGTTCTGGGGATTTGAGGTCAAAGGGAACAAGGCTTATTCATTTGTGCATGATGTAAGCAAATAGGCAGGGCAGAGCCCTGGAAACTGAAGCTCAGGTGTCCCATTGGACTCCCCTGCAAGCCGCTGTCACAAGCTGGCCCTCAGAAGCTACCTGGGCCTTCAGGCAGTGGCTGTGGGTCTGCTTGCATAATTTTTTCAGCCCAATAGAAAGTTTTCCACAGGACACCTAATGTTGTGAACCTTGAAGCATCTTGTAAAGTGAGGGCTTAGCATTCTAGGGATGAATCAGAGATTTCAGGTGAGTTTCGTGAGGGAGAGGTGAGTGAGAGGCACAGGAGGTGAGGACATGGGAACAATTGTTAAATGGGGGATGTTAGATGGTGCCAGAATGTTTTGGAGAGGAGCTTGAAGGTTTTCTGAAATTGTTTAGTGTTCAAAGTTGAAGGGTCAAGGTTGTAGCAGTGATTAAGGTGTTTTGGCTCATGTGCTTGGCCACTGGGGTGCTTTGTCCCCTCAAAGTGTTTTCAGGAAGAGGATTCCCCAGATCTCGAAGGAGTTTAGTGCAAGCAGTAATGGGGTTCTCTCCTCTACTGCCTCTGCCCTGTGCATTGCGGTCATCTTTATTTGTTTCATAAGGCTGCTCATAAGTCACTCTCTTCATAGCTTCCCGTACGTCCCAGAGCAGCATATGCAGGTGTGGGACTCCATCTCCTTTCATCTTCGGGACAAAATCAGAGGCAAATGCTATGTATGACAGAGGGGAAGCTGTAGCAGCCATTCACCCCTTGGCTTTTCCAGTGTGGTTTATACAGTTAGTGCCCAGACACCTGGTAGGGTCTGTCCCATGTGCTCTAGATGGTGAACTGAAGCACAGCGGAGGATTTGACCAGGATCCCACAAAGGGGTTGGCCGAGCCATGAGTGGATTGATTCTGTCCTGTAGCACTGCAGGGGTATTGAGGTGCTCCTGCAGTGGTCGATTTGCTTAACATTCTCCAGTGCTGAAGCTTGAGCAGTGGAGGAGGGTCTTGGTGATGGAGGGAAACCCTGTTTGCAGTGAAGTAGGGCAAGCCTTTCACCTCGTTTCATCAGACTGCGGTGGGCAGATGATGATGACATTTAAATCAGAGCCTGCTTCCCTTCCAGTGATGCTGTGCTAGGACAGAAAGGATTTCCCTTTCCCCAGCCTTTTCATCTGTGTGTTTGCTGTGCTGGACTTCTCCAAGGCTGTTTGTGAGCCTGAGAAAGCAACCTTATTCAGCTGTTTCTGCAGGGAGAAGCTGGGAAGCTTGTTGTTTGCTCCTGTGAGCCCTTTGCAGCCCAGGAGAGGAGCAGAGATGCTGCAGTTTCTACTGGGATTAGACTCTGCAGCTGGCTCCTCCTCCGTTTCTGCTGTGGTTGTATCCCCCGTCATTGGCACTTGATCAGCTTTCAGAAACCCCACCAGCGTGGCTGGTGTGTACGTGTTTTACCTCAAAAGCCTAGGACAGAACTGGATTGTAAACAGTTTACAGCAGGGGTTAGCGTGACCCTGTGAAAGTGCTGCAGTATCTAAATGCTGCGTAGTCCTAGGAGGAGACTAATGCATGGACTAGAGCCCTGCTAACACAGTTCCTGGAACCAAGCCTGGACTGCGTCGTGCTTGCTGCTGCCCTGCCCCAGGTGGGCAACTGCAGTGGGGTTTGCCTGCATCTCCACAGGGCAACAGCCAGCATCACCCTTCTCAGCAGGATGATGCAGGCAGTGTGGAATGTGAGAGGCCAGGGAGTGACCAGGAGATGCAGTTTGCTTTTCCAAGATGGATCTGACCAAAAATGTGTCTCCCTGGTGCCCCTTTCCCAACTTGGCAAAAGAACAAGCTGAATTCTTTGCTTTATTCCTTGTGCTCTGTTCTGCAGGTCCCCCTGCAACAACAAGGCATTGTTTCTGTGCAAGTCTTGTCACCTCACAGGCACCCCAGGGTTAGCAGGTGCCTTGCATCTCCCTGATATCCATGAGGCTTTCATTCAGACCCTCCCCACGATCGTCCTTTAACCGAACAGTCCCCTTAGAGCCTCACAGCCAGGGCTGCTGCCATCTGGGGAGGTTTGCAACACCGAAGGCACCTGTGGGAGAGGATACCTGCATCTGCTTTGGTAGTAGCCCAGCAGTATGGTGTGGGAGAGCTGTACTGAAGCTGAACAAAGCCAGGGGGGTCTAGGCAGGCCCTTTTAACAGCAGTATCGATCTGAACAGGCTGTGTCTACTGTGTGGGCCTCTTTCTTCTCCTTGCTCCCTTTTCTCTTATCCAGGGTTGCCTTTTTGCCCCATGACCTTGAGACTATTGCAGTGGTGGGTTCTCCTGGGAAGACTGTGGTGCATGTGTCCATGCAGGAGGTGCTGAGCCGAACTGCCCCACATCTCTCTCTGATGCCTGCAAACTGGTGCTACCCTAACTATATTCCCTGAGCTCTGTGACCGGCTGTCACTCTCAGCTGGTGGCTTCAAAGAGGGAGCCTCAGCACTACTGATGCTCAGGACCCTCAATGGGATGTGCCACAGCTTCCTTGCCAGCAGCAGTCCTTCTGGATGTGCTGCCTGCTCCACTCATCACAGGCTGACTGCTGGGGCAGTTGAGAAGTTCCCTGCTCCTGGGAGAGAAACCTGTGTTGAAGATTTGGGCTTGGTCCAACCCTGCTCACAGTAGCAAAAGTTCTACTGGCATGGAGTGGACTAGGCTCTGGCAAAGTGTAAGGAAGAAAGCATGATGGATCCTAGGAGACCAAGCTAGGGCTGAGTGGGTCTTCAGGGAGAGCAGGGAAAGAGAGGCCCAAATATGTCCCTAGACCTGCCAGTGGCCTTGTAACCTCTGGTCCTTGCTTTAGTTTTCCTTTTAATGCCACAGTGAAGTGACCCCCATGCTTTCTAGCAGTGTGAGCCCTTTGGGATCCTTGGGTGAAAGACTGCTTCAACTCAGCACACTCAGGAATGGAGGATGTATGGGGCCAGGTCTCAACTTCATTACCTAGAGTGATGTCACTACAGCTGGTGTTAGACTTTGCAATGGCAGAGGTGAGCTCAGGAGGCATGCTCTGTGCAGCTAGCAGGGAAGAGCAAAGCTGAAAGCCTCTTACTGAATTTTGTGGCATTGCACAAGGCTGGAGTTCTTGCCCTCCTCTTTCAGGTTGTACCTTTGGAGATTGCTGGGTTGGATTGCTGTTTGTGCTGGAAGAAGTCTTTTGTATAAGAAAGCAAATAGCCCCTTGGCATGTTCTCCCCTTGGGTGTGACGATATCAGCTCTCACCAACCAAGCTGAATTCAGAGTGTTGCAGACAATGACAGAGCTTTCCTTAGTGTTTTTTTTTTTTCTTAGTCTTTGTGAAACCCTGCACAGTTCCTATAATGAAGGCACCAGCACAATCCCTTTAAAAAGTCTTATTGCTGAAGTCCTGCTTGTTCCTCACCATGAAAGACCAGTGAGCACTTTTTCCAGTAGCATGGGTGGTCACACCCCAAAAAGCCCTGGTGTAGGCGGGAACATTTGCTTGCAGCTGTGCCTGGCTGCTCACCCACTTTGCTGTGGCAGATGAGTAGGGTGCTCTTCACTGCCTGCATGAACACCTTTTAGGAAATTATTCCATATTTGCTTTCTGTTCCACTAGAGGTGACTTTGCTTCAGTAGTGGGGAAAGTACTTCTGTGTTAGTGTGGTTTGTAAAGCACTTGAGAAGCACTTCAGAACCCCTTAAGGTGCCAGGTGTTATGATGGTATTATGGTTTGATCATCATTACCAAACAGAGGCCTTTCCAGTTGCAGGAGATTCATTCCTCCACCTCACAGGCACCTCAGGCCTCTTGTTCTATCCTAGTAGAAGGAGCATGAATATTGTGTCCTGATTGGGAAAGGGGGAGAGACTTCTGTGCAAGCAGCAACAGGTGCAGTGGGATGACCCATGGTGACGTGTTCAGGTGGGACAACCCATCAGAGCTGGCTGCACTGGTGGGTGCAGGAACTGAGATATGTGAGGAAGATGCCCCAACCTCCATCTTTCTGTGCTTCAGTACCTCTGTCTGGGATATGGCAGTGGTGAGGGTTACTCCTCATTGATGAAGTGGGGTGTTTGGGGTGCAGGCTGGGACAGGTGCCCTCTGCTGCTTTGCACATCCAGCTGGGCTCTGTCCTCCTCTCACAGAGGGGCAGAGCACTGTGAAGGCAAGGGAGTGACATGTGCCTGCATGGCAGAACTGTCATCCTGGGGGAGATCTCAGTCTCTGAGGCTAGGAGTGCTATGGCATCTGCTGTTTGTGGAGCTACAGGTGCCACTGGGGACCCTGCTGCCTGCTCACCTTCCCCTTGTCACTGCAGCCTACTGACTCCTCTCTTGTTTTCTCTTCCCTTCTCCCTGGTACCCTGGAGCAGCAGCGGCCAGTGAAGCAGTCTCTCAGCAAGTCCTTGTGCCGAGAGTCACACTGGAAATGCCTATTGCTGTCCCTCCTCATGTATGGCTGCATGGGAGCCATGACCTGGTGCCACGTCACCAAGGTGACCCGGCTGACCTTTGACAGTGCTTACAAGGGCAAGTCCATGATGTACCACGACAGCCCCTGTTCCAACGGCTACGTCTACATCCCCTTAGCCTTCCTGGTGATGCTGTATGTGGTGTACTTGGTAGAGTGCTGGCACTGCTACACCCGCAATGAGCTGCAGTACAAAGTGGATGTGGAGAGTGTGCATGAGCGTGTGCAGCGGATGCAACAAGCAACTCCTTGCATCTGGTGGAAGGCCATCAGCTACCACTACGTCCGCAGGACCCGGCAGGTTACCCGCTACCGCAACGGGGATGCCTACACCACCACACAAGTGTACCACGAGCGGGTCAACACCCATGTGGCAGAAGCTGAGTTTGATTATTCCAACTGTGGAGTTAAAGACATCTCCAAGGACCTCATTGACTTGGAGAGCTACCCAGCCACACGGCTCCGCTTCACCAAGTGTTTTAGCTTTGCCAATGTGGAGTCAGAGAACTCTTACCTGACCCAGCGGGCCCGCTTCTTCACGGAGAACGAGGGCCTGGATGACTACATGGAGGCTAGGGAGGGGATGCATCTCAAAAATGTGGACTTCAAAGAATACATGGTGGCCTTTTCTGACCCAGACAACCTGCCTTGGTATGTATCTCATTATGTCTTCTGGGTGGCAGCTCTGCTGACCCTATCTTGGCCACTGCGGGTGCTAAACGAATACCGCACCTCCTATGTCCATTACCACGTGGAGAAACTCTTTGGGTTTGACTATGTGGCAGTGACACCAGCTGAGGAGCGCACCTTCTGCCGGCGGATGCCCCGCGTCAACACAGTGGACAGCACTGAGCTGGAGTGGCACATCCGATCTAACCAGCAGCTGGTGCCCAGCTACTCAGAAGCAGTCCTGATGGACTTGGTGGGTATGTCTGGCTGTACCAGCTACTCTGCCTGCCGGTACGGGGGCTATCGGCAGAACTGTGAGCGGTGCCACAGGACTATAAGCAGTTCTTCCATCTTCTCCCGCAGTGCCCTGAGCATTTGCAATGGCAGCCCCAGGATCCCATTCAGCAGCAGCCGCTTCTCTCTGGGCCGCTTGTATGGTTCTCGACGCAGCTGCCTCTGGCAGAGCCGAAGCGGGAGCCTAAACGATCAGAGCTGCCCTACCGAGCAGACCCGCCTGTCCAGCCAGGTGACTGTGGAGGAGGAAGACCCCCCTCCTTACCAGGATGCCCTCTACTTCCCCATCCTCATTGTGCACCGCAATGAAGGCTGCCTGAACCATGACCACCGTCACCTCCACCGCAACGGGTCCTGTGTGGAGACCTCACTGTGAAAGCAGAAGGCAGTGAGATCTCATTATCTGTTGCTGGGCCCGAGCCAGTGCAGGATCTGGGGAGAGGAGCGCAGGGGAGGGAGGTGGCTCAAGAGGACATCGGGATGAAGCAAACGGGACATAGTGCTCCATCTGCCTGTGAAAACTCCCTGCACTGTGGCTCTGACTTCCCAGAGGGTTGAGTTCTGATGCTCACCCTGACATGGCACAGAACTCTAGACCAACCAACCACATGCAAAAAAACCCCAAACAAACCCCAAAAACATAATTCATGGCATCAAGATTCAAAAGGGGGAATAAAAAGACAGGCCTGATGATGCAGGGATGGGGATACTTTGGCTCCCATTCCTGGCTCCAGACTGACTTGTGCTCCAAGGAACCAGCAGCCACCAGAAAGTACCCTGCTGCACCTCTGCCCACTCCGCTGCCCACACTGGTGAAAGACCATTCGCTAGGTGGAGGGGAATGGGCCCCTTGGGAGCAGCTTGTAACTGTTCATGCCTGAAGGTCTGGGGTATCTAGGCACGTGGGCTGAGCAGCAGGTTAGAGCAAAGGCTGAAAGCCACAAATCCAGATTTTTCCCTTCTCTCTTGACTGTTCCCCACCCTCCCCACTTTTAGAACTTCCTCCGACTGTTACTCTGTTCTCACTGCTGGGAATGGCACCACCTCCAGAGGAACCCGGGCTCAGCTCCTTAGGAAGCTTCGGCACATCAGCACTGAGAAGTCAGCATCCCTTAGGTAAAGGGCTTTCTGTTTGGGATTACAGCAGGCAGGCAGCACTGGGGAAGGAATGATTGTGCAAACCCAAGTGGAGCAGACATCTGTACTGCTGCCGATGTACTTGCTAGAGGAGGGCTCAGGTGGAAAGAGAAAATGGGAGGCTCCTGATGAGCTGGGAAAGGGAGAGAGGATGGCACTGGGATAGACATACTGGTAATAGGTGGCATGCGAAGTGGCTGGAGTCCCTTTCTATTTGAAGCGAGTCTTAATTCAGACAGGCATCAAAGAAGGCTCTGAAAGGTTCAGCTGCAGTTCACCTATTGATAATAGAACAGCAGGTTTGTGCATGTCTTTTGCATGAGATCAGGATAGACTCTGGCTGTAGACCCTGAGCTGCAGGCTTTTAGCAGCTGCTTTTTGGCAGAGAGCTCTGAGGGTCTGGGAGGGAGAAATGGAAAACTCTGATGGAGCATTGGGAACTGGGGCTGAGGAAGTGAGGAGCAAAGAGATTCCTTTTCTTGTGGAGCCCCATTGTGGGTGCAGGACCCATAGGTGTTAGACAGGAAGGTATCTTACAATGAGGATGCAGAGCATTACAGAGCAGAGACTGGGGATATGTTAGAAGGGAACCTGCTTAAACTGAGTGGTTTGTTCTACAGAGGTTTTTGTAGACAGGTCCAGTCTGTGAGAAGTGAGGTATCTCGTGTGTAGCACATTAGTCCCTGGATTCCTCTGTCTTGCTCTTGTCAGGGCAGGTGGGTCTGCTCTGAGTTTGCTGCTGCCCCTTCTATTGTACTGGAGAGATTTTCAGTGATGTTGGGCAGGGACCCCTCATGTCACTGAAGCTTTGTCAGTGACTGCAGCATGCAGCCACACAGCTTTGTCAACACATCCCTAGACTTCTTATGTTCCTGTTCTCAGAAAAGCTCTTTTTCAGTCAGTTCTTTGAAGGACTGCATGCCAAATCAGCTAGTGATTTCTCTGAACGTGCTGCTCCTCAGGCTTGCCATGCTTTCCTCAGCAGCTGGGACAAACAACTGCTGAGGGTAGCAGCTCCTGGGTGACAAGAGGAAGTCCATTAGCACCTGGACACTTGAGCTTCATGTCTGCCTCCAAATTTACTGCAGAAGGGCAAGATGGAAGAGCTAACAGTGAAGCATTGCATTTAGTCCAGCCTATCTTTCTCCTGCTGACTAGTAATGAAGGGTCTGTTTCTCCAGTCATTCTGCTTCACCTTCCCGGTCTTGGGGAGGCTGCAAATGCACCTTTACACCACATCAGTCCTCTTTTGAAAATAATTTCTTGCCGGCAAACCTGGAGTGGTCAGCACCTGCAGACATTGCAAGGCTCTTCTTGATTTTGCCCAGAGCTGTCTATTCTGCTTGTTGTGTCTTGTGTGCCCTGATCAGCGTGTCTTGCCATTCAAGTCAGACTGTCTTCCTGGATCTCAAACGCTAGACTCCAAGCAGTGCCAATTTGAACAGGAAGTCCCTTAAAATCTCACTCCGTTATGATTCTGTCTTGTCATCTGCCCTTACTCTCACTACCAGATCTAGATATTGGTTTAAGTAAGAGGGTCCCATTGAGAACAGAACCATAAGGTCTCCAGTGTGGGCACATCTTCCTCTGTGTATTGTTCTTGTTATTACTGACACAGATTCAGACTGGGCAAAAGTGGCTACAGTCCCCTTTGCTGCTCTGGGATTTCCTTGCTAAGTGGTGACATTTGGCTTGCTGTGTGCTGATGTGTCTCTCTCTAAGTGCCTAATGGAAGCCAAGGCCAGTGCCGAGTGTCCTCGTGACTCTGGGGAGACAATCACAGAATCACAGAAAATCCTTGACCCAGCACTGAAGGGTCAATGCTAAACCATGTCCCTAAGCATCAGGTCCGCACACTGCTTAAACATCTCCAGGGATGGTGACTCCACCACTGCCTGGGCAGACCATTCCAATGATAACCTGGTTTGATAACCTGCTCTGTGAAGAATTATTTTCTAATATCCAGCCTAAACCTCTCCTGGTGCAGCTTGGAACCATTTCTTCTAGTCCTCTCACTTGTTACCAAGTTGAAGAGGCTGTCCCCGCCTTGCTCCAGCATCCTTTCAGGTAGTCATAGAGGGTGGTGAGATCTCCTCCCAGCCTCTTTTTCTCCAGACTGAACAACCCCAGCTCCCTCAGATGCTCCTCATAGGCCATGTGCTTCAGGCCCTTTACCTGCCTCATTGCCCTTCTGTGGACACACTCCAGCTCCTCAATGTCCTTCCTTTAGTGAGGGGCCCAAAACTGAATGCAATACTCAAGGTGTGGCCTCACCAGTTCTGAGTACAGGGGGATGGTCACCTCCCTGTTCCTGCTGGCCACAGTGGTTTTAATATAAGCCAGGATGCCACTGGCTTTCTTGGCCACCTGGGCACACTGCTGACTCATATTTAATCAACTGTCAACCAGAACCCCCAGGTGCCTCTCAGAGTTACAGATATCCAACCACACATCCCCAGATCTGTAGCTCGCCATGGGGTTGTTGTGACCCAGGTGGAGCACCTGGTAGTTGGGCTTGTTGAACGTCGTACAATTAGCCTTGGCCCATTGGTCTAACATGTCCAGATCCCATTGCAAAGCTTCCCTCCCCTCCAGCAGACTGACACAGCCACCCAGCTTGGTGTCATCTGCAGACCTACTAAGGGTGCGCTCAACCGCCTTATGCAGATCATTGTTAAAGAGGACAGACCCCAGTACTGAACCCTGGGGGACACCACTGGTAGACTGGGTGCCAGCCATGCTTAACTCCATTCACCACCACTCTTTGGGCCCAGCCAGCCAGTTTATCCAGTGTAGAGTGCACTTACCCAAGCCTCGTGCTGTGTTTCCGAAGGAGAATGCTGTTGGAGACAATGTGCTTGTATGACCCGATGAATCAGGAGATGCTAAGTCAGTGGAGGTGCAGTGGTCATTAGTGAGGAGTGTGGTCTGCTTGTCCTTCTCAATGTGTTCTCTTTGAAATCTCCTGCCTATTGTTTAAATTAGCCTGTGATGGCTTGTCTTTCTATCTCCAGCCTCCAAGGTGCCTTGGACAGATGGATTTGTCTAAGATTTGGCTGGTGTTTTATCTCCCTGGGGCAAAGACATCCTCAGAATAGGGATAAATTAGCAGAGTTCCTGTGCCCCTGTCCTTTAGGACTTGCAGCAGATTTCTGTTTTCAGGCACCTTGTCTTTGGCTCTTTCTGGGTCTTTTCATGAATTTGTCTTGTCTTGTTCCTCTGGCCTCATTTTCACCCATGAAATCTTATTCTGGAGGTGGTCTATCCAGATGGACACATATATCTTTGAGGAATGGCTTCTGCTCTGGCCAGCAGGATCCATGCTGAGTTTTCCTGCTGCTGAATATATTCCTCATGCACATAAAGCCTGCTCCAGGCGAGTCCTACATGTAGTCCCTGCACCATGGTTTGTGGCTGTCCCAGATCCACACCACTCTGAGAAATGTGACTTCTATAGTCAGTGCTCCTTGCTGCATGAGGCTTTATTAGACACCCCTTCCTCATATTCTTGGCCCAGCTACCCACTCTGCAGCCTCCAGATCCACCCTGCCTCATTCATGCCAGGCTAGAGAATTTCCTGCCCTGTCTTAGGCTCAGGAAGGGGGGATGGCTCCCTTGGTTGTGGGAGTGGAGCAGGACTGGTAGGAGAGACAGGAAATGCCTATCGGCTTGGCGCAGAAGTAATGGAGCTGAAGAGGGTGGACTGAAACTGGGATTGTGCTCCCTCACCTCACTGCCTGCAGTGGCAGGGCAGGATGTCTAGCCAGGAAGAGAAATTCTTGGCAGACAACTGAGGTCTCCCTTCCCACTCTGCATGGGACGCAGCAGCAGAAAGGGCACACGTGTATAGGTTTAGTGCCCTCTCCATGTGGCTCAGGTAATCAGCACAGATATCCAGAGGCAGTCTGTCCCTGTTCTGGCACACAGTCTCTCCATGGTGGAGTGGTCCCATGCACCCATCACAGCTCCAGGCTGAGCAGCAGTCAGGCGTCTGCTCTTCTTGCAGACTTGTGTCTGCTCTCTGCCGTGTCTCTGTCAGTGATGACGATTCCTTTGGCAGTTCATTCAGTGGCCCAGTCTGCTCTTCTTAGGGTAGCCTGCTCCCTTGTATCTAACCTGAATTCTCCCTGCTGTATCTTAATCCCATTACTTCTCCTCCGTTGACTGGCGAGTCTAATTGGCTCTGCTCCTTTTCCTCATGGCCTTCCTGACACAAGCTGGCGTTATCTGGTCTCTGCAGCCTTCTTTTCACCAATCACAGGGTCTTCTGTCCCCCAGACTCTCACTGAGCAAACCCTGGGTTGTGTGCTGGTGAAGAAGTTTTCCTTGTGTAACAAGTCTTTCCTTCCTCACTGGGCCCAGCCTAGGTAAGAGTAAATGGCCAAAGGAGCAAGGAATGCCTTGGCTGGCTGTGTTCTCATTTCTGGTGCAGGAGATATCTTCAAAGTGAGCAAAGTACACAGAGCTGCTGGCCCCTTACACAAGGAAAGTAGGACATCCTGTATCACCCTCTGGGAAGGTGAAAGCTGGGTGCTTGTCAGTATGAGGGGGCAATAACTAGAGAGGATCTCTGCAGTCAGCTTTGGTTTTTTCCATACGTCATTCACCCTTTGCAGCTTTCCATGGGCCAAGAGTCAGGCTCCGCATTGCACTCGTCAGCAGGCTTTCCTCACACGCTGAGGAGAGTGAGGTGGGAGCACTGCCAGCTCCTCTTCCTGGCTCTTCATAGCGCTAATACAGCCCTAGAAAAGAGCTGGTCCATACTGCTGCAAGGCTGGACAATAAGTTGGGCTGTTTGGTGTTACCTGTTACTGCTAGTATACTTGCCAGGCACCTAAAAGCTCTCCAGCTCTCCCAAACTAGAGAGGATGCACGAGAGAAGCTCTGGATTAGCTGATCTTCAAGACACGTCACACATTTATTCATCGCTGAGCACACACTGGAAGTTTCCCAGATAGTGCCTAGCATTTTGCTTGTGCAGAACCAGTTGGTGACATCAACCAGCCAGATGGTGCTTCTTGAGCCTACTGCAGGTCATACAGACCACACCAAAAAGGGGTAGTTCAGAGAGGGTTTTCAGGTTGAACAACTGTAGGGGCATTCCTTAGGAGAAGGAATCTCTGCTTATGGCCAGGGCCAAACCTTCCAGAGCCACACACCATGTAAATACTCAGGATTAGTACTGCAGAAGCTGTTCCTCTTCTAAAGTCAAACGAGCACACCTCTCTCCCTTTCTGTTTCCCATAAAATGCATATTAGAGACCTGTTATCTTTGTTATCTCTCCACTTGAGACAGAGTTGTTTAGTAACTGATGGATGCCTACAGGGAGGGAACTGCAGGAAGAGATTTATTAAATGAAAATTTAAGAAAGTTAGGTAGCATCCATTCTTGGTAGAACAGTGCCCACTGATTAGCTTATGGAAGGAATAATATCAAGCTCTCCTTCCAGCCTGTCCAGCCATGGCTTCAGTACTGCTGCCTAATATCACCAGGGTGCTGCCTTACTTTTAGCAGGGTGCAACCTTGCTGCAATGTGCTTTTGATCTGCTGCAGCAGCTATGAGAAGTGGGTCTGAAACACTACACCACCACCAGGAAGTATTACCAAAGAGCTATTAGTCTCAGTTTGTGATATATGCTTCTAATCATCTTTCATTCATATTCAGTGGTTAGAGTAAGGTGTGTATGAATATAATCTGGATCCAGATCATCTCAGAAATGGGACATCGTTTAAGCATTAGTTCTATTTGGAAATGCTGCCTCCTGTGATGCATGTGAGCCTAGATTCTCCACTGAGTTAGACATGCTTTGGGACCAGGGGCTGGTACTTAAGGACTGGGAGCCCAGTGGGCACTTGGGGCTGAGCCTGCCTAGGTCACTTTTCCCCGTGGACATTCTGGAAAAAGGGGCTTAGTCATGTTTCAGGTAGAAATTAATAGGCTATGCTTATTCCTAGTGTAATTTTATTGAAGCCAGTGGTACTACAACACGAGCTTGGCTTAGCAGCTCCTCAAAGTGGTCTGTCCTTGAGTCCAGACAAATTGATCTGTCACAGTGTTGCTTTGATGCATAGAGTTCATGTTGAGACCTGGCCAACATGAATAAATGTTGAATATATACTGTCTTTGCAAGCAGTAGGTTGAATTGTTCTACTCTACTGCCTCCATCACAGCTGCTCCACCTAGAGAAGTTATGACCATGGATGCGATCTCATCAACTCCCTCAAAAGCAAGCTAACAAGAAAATTGACCTCTGCCACACCGGGAGAGGAGCCTTCTCCCACAGGACCATAACCTTTCTGCATAAGAGGGAAAAGAGGTCCCGAGGATAGAATTGGACCTGCAAGATCTGTGGCCTCATGGCCTCTCCTTCCTCCTTCCCTCCTCACCTCGTCTCTCTGTCTTGGGGCAGCGACGGTTTCTTTGTGGCATTCAGCAAGCTTCTCTCCCTGCAGCTCTTAATTGGGCTCTACTAACAGGTACATCATCCACCTATGCAACACTTCCAGAAGCTGCCAAGTTTTCAGGAGCCCATTACAGTGTACAGCATGGCCATCCAGCACTGAGAATAAGCACACACTGGCTGCTGGAAAGCGAAGTGGGTTTTATTCCCCCTGCTGAGGAAGACTGTTTTCGTTGGGGCTTCTTGTTCATTTGTTTGGTTTATGTAAACTTCATTTGGGGAAATGAAGCTTGTGAGAAATTGGTGCCCATCTTGAACCTTCCCCAGTCCTTTGAACTCTGAGAATGGATGGATCACCTACTGTGATTATAATTTAGCAGACCTTGTAGAGCAAAGTAACTTCGCACACAGCCACATGAGGTTCTTTCAGTCTCCATCAGCACAAGCTGCTTCTGCAATCTTAGCTACTCACATTAGTGAAAGAAAAAGCCTAGCTAGAATGTGTTGAGATGACTTAGTATTTTGTATCAGTCCCATGGTCCCGATATCCATTAGCAGCACCATCGGCTGCTGTGCCGTTGAGTTCAGACTTTGGATAGCAGCCCATGAACTGGTCAGAGTGAAAATGTCTGGGAAAAGCCAGGCCCGTGTCTATGTGCAACTCCAAGAGCAGATGCAGGAGAGGATCAGCTGAAAGTAGACATCACCTCCCACTCAGCCCAGCCAGGAGCTGGTGGGCTGTTTGTGCAGCACGTGTTCTCCTAGGGAAAGACTGTCCCCAGGGACTGAGCAGAGGGAAATGCAAGTAACGTTGTGTCTGATGAAGCAGCAGCACGCACAGCACCACTCGAGCTGTCTGCAGAAAAAGCAGTGGCAACCCCAAAATAACAGAATTTCACTTTGAAAACGCCAATGGCTTTTTTTAAACTGAAATGAGACTGAAAGGCCTTAACAGTTGTGAGAAGTGTTTCAGGTTGCCGTTCCTTGTTTTAAGAAATGAATTTTTTATGATGAGCTGGGTTTAAACACCCCAGCCAGATGCATCAGAATGTGCAGGCGCTGCTGGAGAAGAAATGCTCGAGGAAGGTAGGAATGGAAATGGGGTCGGCTGATCAGGAATGGAGGGTGGAGCTTAAAGTCTTCCTCTGCCCCTGGAGATGTGATCTGGCTGTCCACCCAAGCATGTGTGCAGGGCAGGGTGGGCTTCTGTGTGCTCATGTCCATGGCAGGGGCCCACAGCCCTGCAGTGGGTAGGTGTATCTGTGGCTTTGGTTCATTGTCACCCATCTGTCCTTGCAGAAAAGGCTTTGCAGGGTAATAGTGCTGTTTGTTCCTTGTGAGAGGAAACTCCTGACCTGGTTTTTATGAGGAGATGGTGTGAGGTGTCACATTTGCTGCAGCAAGTGGTGGGGAGCAAGGATAAAAGCAAGGAGCTAGCTGTGTTTGAGAACAAGCCTGAAAGATGAGAGCTGCAGGATCTGCTCCCTGGCCAACACATTCCAGCTCTTTTTGCCCTCCCCGAACCCAATGCACAAACTGTCATTCCTGTGAGCTAGCCGAAGCATCCCCCCTCTGAACTGCTTTGGGGTCACACATTTGCATCATTTCAGTCCTCTCCCTGCTAGGTGCCATGGACCAGCCACAGAATGCCAGTGGGCATGTGCTGGCAGACAGACCTCACCATAACCTGCTGGTTTGCCTGAGCACAGCCTTGCAACAACTTTCGCTTCCCTGACATGCCTCATGCTTGCCTGGTGGAGACAGCACAGCCTGCAGAGCATTGCAGCACATCCTGGCCTCGATTTTTCATCACTTTGTCCTTTCCCAGAGAATTTCACAGCAATTCTCGGTACCTTTGTAGACTGGGTAAGTTCAACAGAACAAAGCCAGAAAGCAGGTGGCCTTGGCATGGTGGTCCTGATCTCCAGAGCCGTAGGGCTGTACCCAGGGAGGAGAAGCAGGTGGGCTTTTGGGGCAGTGCAGAACCAGGGGATGGTGTCACAGTGCAAGTAGGCATGTCTGCTCTGGGAGTCTCCACGTGTGGCCTCTGTGCTTCTCTGCTGGGGCCAGGGGCAACTTTGCTGTGGGCTGAACAAGGTGCAGCTGATGAAGGAGCAACCCAAGGAGGGCAGAATAGCTTGTGAATGCTTCGCAAGATGTGTGGAGAGGAGGGGCGGTAGGAGAACTGTGAAAGGCTTTGCGGATGAGGTGGATTTAACAGGAGACAAGACAGCAGGAGGCTTCTGTGCTGGGAGCAGTGGTGCTGCAAGACAGGGAGGGTGGAGGGAGAACAGAGGAAACAGGACATTTGATGAAGAAGGCTGGAAACGAAGTGGGCTTTCAAAGCAGACTGTGCACATTCTGGCCAAGGAGACAGGCAGGAGGTTTTCCAAGCTGAGGTGCCCAGGCCCAGCCTCACTGCATGATCAGAGCAGCGATGCTGCCTCCGAGCCCAGCAGTGACAGCTTGAGCACGTGTCACCAAACCGCAATGGCTAATGCAGCCACAAGGTGTAAATGTCACTAATGAATAAATTGCCTTGTGCCTTGGAGAGGCTAATCCATCACAGCTGGGGACAGGGATCTGACAGGCTTGGCTATTTAAGGCATAGCCTGTAGGGAGGAGGAACACTTCATTTGTGAGCTGTCCCCCCCACCTAGGGAAGCTGATGTAGGACTTGGCTCTGTGCTGCTGCCCAGCTTCCCAGTCTCATGAGCTCAGGCTTCATCCCTCTTCACTGGCCAAAAGAGAAAGCAGGAGAAGTTCTAGGTTAGTCAAAACTGCCTTGTCACCAAGGCAGTGTGTGGGCCCTGGCTGGGTTTGAAGAGAGACTGCTGCACACAGGGTATGTGTGCTGCAGGTGCTGACAGGATAAAGCAGTGGGTCCCCAGCAATCAGAAGAGCTTGCATCAGTTGTCTCAGGCACATAGCCATGGCCTGCAAGTGCTTGGCACTGCATTTTAAAAACGTGCTGTTTAGTCCTTAATTCACTTCATAGTATGCCCCTATAAGAAACAACCTAGACACGCTCCAAACCTGTCCCAGCACAAGCGCTCACCCAGTTTGGAGACCACTCTCCTGTGCTGTCCCAGAGGCAGCACACAAGCACACCCATCACTGTCCCTCCTGCTGTTGAACCCCAAGCACCAGCGCCTCAGATGGCTATGTAAAGGGTTGGCAGGTACCCAGCAGGCAGGGACAGAAGCTCAGTGTGGACAAACTCAGCTCCGTGGGAGCAAAGAAAGGCTGAATGCAGCAATCGTTTTCATGCACAGCCTCTGCCCATACTCGCTGCAGCCTGCTTCTCCACCCACAGCTGATGCTTGAAATCAACCTGCCGTCCTGTTTATGACAAATGCCAGCATGACACCTTGCAAGTCGATTCCTGGGTCGCTGTCAGCTAAAGTCAGCAGGCTTGTGAAGCTGGCCACCGGCTCCTGCCACCATGCATGCTGTGCTCAGAGCAGCAGCAGCAGGGCTTACCATCTGCTGCCGGAGGGAGCCAGCCAGGCACCCCTGCTCTGGCCCAATGGAGGACCGGCTGGCATAGTCAAGTGCAACCCCCTCTGTCATTCCCCTTCCTTCATTTCCCAGCCACCTCCATCTCCCCCTGTCTCTCTAGCATAGACCCACAGGTGAGGGGATGCTCTTAGCTTGGATGGGGTCTCTTGGCTGCTGAGTGCCACTTGCACTGTGTTGTGGATGGCAGTGAAGAGGGAAGACCAGCTTCTGGGCAAGGTGCCAGAGATCATTCCCTTTTCCAGACAGAGGCCCACAGTTGACCCCTTTCCTCAAAGCCCTGCAGTACTCGTTCAAGATGGATCTTGTGGAAAAGCTAAGGGCCCTGTACTGGCATATGCCCTTCCCACCACAGGAGTGGCCTGCTGTTTACTGCTCTGCAAGGCAGCTCCACAGCACAGTAGCCAGACCTGAACCTGAGAAGTTACCCACAAACAACGGGCCTGTTCACACTCAGACAATCAGCTATTGCAGCCAGAGATTTCATTTTCACCTGTGCTTATGGTGTTTGAAATGGTTTCAGCCCTTGCAGATAGCAGACTGTTGGTCTTGGGTGTGAGTGGTATGGACTGCTTGGACTGGGCCTTGGTCTTTGTCCAAAAGATTGAAGGGAGGAGAGGCAAAGGATTGTCCAGGCAGCAGTGACCTGTCCATGTTTTTCTGTATATGGCAGCCCAGGAGTGGGTTTGGAGGGTGCTCAGGTGGTGTCAACAGTCTTGTCCATTTGCAGGAAGAGGAGACGTGAGTATCGTAGAAAGCAAGTCAACAGTTGTTCTTGAGATGATCGTTTTCCCAAGCTCTTTTCTGTTCCCCAATGGCTCTGGTGGCCAATTCCTCCTCATGTGTCTGCCAGCATGTCTGAGGGATCTTATCACTGCCCTCCCAGCATGAGCTTTCATTGCACAACTGGCTGACCAGATGCAGCCCTGTACTTGGAGCTACAGGCAGGCTTGCACAGGACCAGGCCATGCCCATTAAGCTCCCACCCCAACCTTGCTGCTGGAGCTGTTTCTTCATCAGCCTGATGCTGACTGGGTCTTTTCTGCTGTTTCTGATCACGAGTTCTCATCTCATTCAGGTGTGTCATTCAGTGGAAATATTTTGTAAATGCAAATAAAAAGAAGTAAATCTATTCAATACCTCGGTCTCGAGGGTGGGAAACAAGTAGTGGGAGATGCCCAGGTGAGCAGTTTTCACAGCCGCTGCTGCTGCTGCTTAGGATTTCTTGCCCCTGGAGCATCTGTGAATAGTTGGGGAAGGGAGCTACAAAGACCTTTGAGGGCTTAGGGCTAAGCCCTGTTGGCACCCTTTGCACAGCTACTGCTGCTGGGGATGGCCTCACGCTCCATCCTTTGCGATATATGAGGGCGTGACACAGTGCAGGTGAAAGTCTGGTTGGCCAGAGGCCAGTGGCACCGTGGACATCTGTGCCCATCAGGTAGAGCAAGGTAGAAGCGGGTACATGGCAAACAATTTCTTTTGTGAACACTGGGAAACAGTTTTTACTTTTCAATTGTCAATATGATCTAGCTCTGTCTGTCTCTATCTATGTACAAACAGTATATCACAATGTTGCCTTTTTTGTTGGAAATATCAAAGTACAAAGATTGTAAACCAAATCAGTGTAATAAAAGTTTCAGATGATTCACTGAGGTGGCTGCTAGCAGTGGGTCTGTCAGCACTGGTGCCAGGCAGGGTTGGAAGGTACCTGAAGCCCCTGCATTGCTCAGAGGGGAGGAAGGGCCGGAGGTCAGCCCACTTACTTAATTCCATGCTGACCTCTCTGTAGCTGGTCAAAGGACCAAAGCAATTGAGAGTGTGCTGTGTCCTGTCCTCATGTGGCTGTAGCCCGTGCGGCAGAAGGAATCTGCTCCACTTTCCTCCAAGCCCCAAGATGCTGTTCTGTTTGCAAGCCTGCGGGCTGTGTGGGCCAGCAGTCCTGCAGGGACCCCTCTAGCTTGGAAATATGTGAAACACATTTTTTTACATGCTCGTGCAGAAAAGCACTACTAATTAAGGTAAGCAAGCACTACTTATTAAGGTAAGCATTTGGTTGTAAAGAATTCACCTGTTTGCAAAACAGGCTAACATTGATCAAAGGCCTAGTGACCCAAAGCAGGGAACCGTGGTGGAGAGACCATTTACTGAACTTTTTTGTTTGTTTAATTTTTCACCCATATCTAAGACTCCAGTCAGATTTTGCTATAAAAACCAAATATATCCCTGAGCAGGCTAACAGCCAGAAAAAGCTGCTGAGGAAGTAGAAACAACATTCCCTCTATACATGTCCTTCTCAGCAAAAAGTCTAAAGGAGCTGCCTTACCCTGAAGGTTAGGTCTGAAATAGACCATTTGAGTGGTTCAAAGCTCATTACTCTCTGAAATGTTTTCTTCAGAGGGGTTTGGTGACGGGGTGCTGCATGAACCTCAGCCTTGCTGCCTCCCGGTTGGCCCACACAATTTGGTGAACGAGGTACTCAGTCTCCTGGCCCACCTCTGCCATGCGGAGGTCGAACTCGGTCAAAGCCTTGTTATCTGCGAGCCCTTTGAGCAGCTGCTTCCCACCATCCTGCAAATAGGTGAGAAGAAGCAGTTAAAGGAGGAGATCCAAAAGTGAAGGGTATTGCTCCCTTTCCCTCCTCCCCAGGGCAACTACTGCTGCTGTTGATTGGAAGCCTATGGAAACAGTGCCAAAAGGGACAAGGTCTTTCACCCACAACTGAAATGTTGCTCACAGAAGAAGTACATAGGGAGGAAGTATAAGCTTGTGCAGCACTCAGTGATATGACATGCTAATGACTCCCTCTGGGTACCATGTCAGGAGTCCTCAAGATCAGGCTGATTAATAGCATGGCTGGAGATGATAACCTGAGAGGAGTCTCTGCTCTCTCCTGCCCCCTGGTCTTCAGATCTCTGCTGGCTGGGGACAAATGGCAGTATGATTAGTGCTCTGTGCCTTGTCTCAGCGGTGGTAAGAGCCCCAGTGTTGGGAGTCTCCCTCCTGGGTGCCATCTCCCAGGCTGGGTTGGCTTTCCTGGGGCCACATCTCACACAGCTCAAGCCCAGCCTGAATTTGATGCATATCTAGCAAAGACCTCCATGTCCATGAAGATAATATAAAGAGTCCTCTTGTTGGGCTTCTGTGGAGCTTCACAAATGTGTAATGGGAGAGCTCATCGGCAGGAAGATTATAAGCAGAGAGGTTATTATTTACTGAGCAAAAAAATCATTCTCTTATCTTCTTTACAACCTTCATCCCCTTGTATCATTACACTCAAATTATTTTCTATGTCCAGGATCATAAAACTCAGAACTCACAAAAGGTTTTCTGCCATCAAATCTTTTTAAAACCATTGTCAAATGCATTGATGCCAATATTCCTGCCAGCAGAGACATCTGGTCTTGCTGTCTCTTTATTGTGACAGTGAGAAAAATGGAGGCAGCACAGAATGTTTAAAAGCCAGCATGATTGTATTTGGCTGTCTAGTTTCAGATTTCTAAAGCCCTTTGTAATCAGCAGAAGAGAAGCAGTCTGGTTTGTGGGCACATTGCACTCTGCAGCTCTTAGGGATGTATTAAGATCTATGGGTGCTCCTGTCTAGAAAGTGTAAGCCTGTGGTTTGGGAGCCACTTGCATGCACTCAGATGTGACTTTTTTGACCTACCACACCCCTTCAGAGCTGCAGGCTGAGTTAAAGGAGCTGCACAACCAAGCCAGTTTTTTAGCAGTCTTCTCTGAGTGCATGACGGATGGCAGAGAGTCTGGGAAGGGTGACACTATCTGTGTGCTGCTAGGTGGCAGATGGCACAGCAGATCCAAGGCATGGAGGATATGCATATGGCCCTTGTCTCATTTCAACTGCCATTATTAACTACTCCCACAAGTGTAAAGCGGCTGTGATTTTTCCCAGACATACTCCTCGGTTTTTGATTTCCTGGTGCAAACCCCCTCTCTGCCCAAATCCTGGGAGCCAGATTCAGCCCCATGAACAGAGCCAGATGTAACAAATGAGATAAATGCATGTGAGTGCATGGAAGCCATCTTTCTCCTCCCTGCTATCTGCTAGAGTCCCTTCCGTGCTTGCAACTGATAGTTATTGCAGCAGGATTGCAAAGTGAAAGATGTGTTTGTCTCTGCAGTTTTGAGACAGAGCAGGTTCAGCATCTGCTTTGCAAGACCACCACACAGGCTCACAAACTGCAGGGAGAAGTTTTCTCTTACCAGCCCCAGGTGGTTGCATGAGAAGTTGATAGTGACCAGGGTGGTGTTCTGAACCAGGACCTGGGAGAAAAGTGTAGCGGTTGGCTCTGAAAGGTTATTACTTCCCAGATGAATGGACTTCAGAGTGGTGTTGGTCAGCAGGGCACGGCCAATCGCCTGCCCACCTTTGTCCTCCACACAGTTGAGGCGCAGGTTCAAGGAGGTCAGGGTGGAGTTCTCAGCCAGGGCTTGAGCAAGAGCCTGAGCTCCCAGGTGATGGACTTGGTTATTACACAGATCGAGGGTCTCTAATCTGCTGTGGTTGATCAATTTGCCAACAGCTTGTGCCCCCTTGTCCCCAATGAGATTATGGGACAAGTTCAGCTCAACCAAGCAGGGGTGATCCAGCAAGTTACGGACCAGCAGTTCGGTCTTCTTGTCATCAACTCTGCTTTGTGTCAGCTTGAAAACCTGTGGAGATAAAGGACAGGGACACTAAAACAGTCAGCGCTTTGGACTAAGTTTTGTACAAGATCTCAAGTGAGTTAAGCCTGTGGTTTACCAGACAGGATTCATCTCCCTTCACTTCAGGCACCTTTAGCTAGGCTAAACTAGTTAATTTTACAGTGGGCAGACACTTGCAGTGGAACACTGAACGAGCACATGCATTGACAGTAACCAGAGTGCTCTCTGTGAAAGGCAGTGTCCTGTGTGGCCACAGCACCTTTAATAGCTTCATGACAGGTAATTTCTCTTTTGGAAGAAAGCAGGCAAGTATTTCCCAAGTCACCTCAGTCTGTAGGGAGAGTGGTCAGCCAGCTCATTCTGGCTGCACTCTGAATAGCAATGCCCACTGATGTTTTGGAGGGGCTGGGTATCTGCACTGCGGTTGCCACAGAGCGGAAGATGGCATTAGCGCTCATGAAGAAAACCCTTTATCACTCTAAGGCAAGTGTGAGTACTTCCTCATTCTCCTCCTGGGAGGTCTCTGCTCCCCTGGGACATGTTGACATGTATTTATTTAGTATAACTAACAAAAACGTATTAAATACTCTTGCTGGGCTTCTCCTCTCCCTCCCTCCCAGAACTACATGAGGAGTTCAAACAGGAATGTTGCTTTCTCTTGTGCCACAGGGAACATGTTCAGTGGGAGCAAGTGTTTTTCTCACTGACCCTTTAACAACCTGTTCTAGCAAGGACATATCCAGAGCAAGATACTCAGCACTAGGCCAGCAAGTTAAATTCTGCACTCTGCCGGACTGCAGCTTGTAAAAGGAGGGTGCTACCGGCAGGCAAGACTGGTCCCTGTGTTCCTATCCCCAGACAATTCAAACGTCTAACTGAGGAGGGAAGGTGCAGTTTGGGATATGTTACTTTCAAGTTGTGGCACATCTTCACAGCAGCAGCTAGGTTGCAGCAGTCCTGGTAGGTAAAGTTAAAGAGCTTCCACTCGAAGTTCATGCCACAGTCCTTCACGCCGTAAGTAAGATGAAGCTCTTCAAGATGAGGGAGAGCAGGAATCAGGGCTCCCAGGTCATAGTGATGCATGGAGACCTTGTTGAATCCAAAAGCACTCTCAGTATCAGAGAGGTCATTCCTGTCCTCCTTTTGATCCACCTGCACTGGTGGTAGGAATTGATCAACGTCAAGTTTTCGCACGTAGTCTTTGCAAAGAGGGATGAGCTCTTGGACCTGGTTGGGATCTGTGGTGTTAGGGATGAAACGTTTCAGGATGTTCTCCAGGTGACGCTCGAAGAACATCCGTTTCCAGCTATCTCCATAGTTGGAGATATCACACACTTGCCAGCGCTCAGTGCAACACCTCTTCCAGTAGTCCTCATCGCTTACTAGGTTGGCAGTCACAGCAAGTGGAAGGCCAGTGGAGAGCCTGTCCAGTACCTTCCTTTGGTGCTCAGGCAGAAGACAGTCCAAAATAGGTTTCTCTGGAGGGGATGAAGAGAAGGAGAGGTTGGTCTGGGCTTCAGGAAGCATGGCTTGCGCTGTGATTCTACTTGGACCTCCATCTGTGTGCCCATGCCCTCCCCTCTGCTGATATTGTCTTTTTGGTTGCCAGCAGCTGGTGCAGGGACCTAACTTAGTGAAAAAAAAAAAATGTGTGGCATTCATCTCCTAAATTTCTGTGTAGGATTTCTAACTTCTACAATAAAATTGATAATGGGATTTATTCCCATAATATCTGTGAACAGCATCAGAATCTTAGCTCCCAGTTTAAATTTGAATTAAATTTAAATTTATATTTAAATTCCAAGCGGGACTTCTGATCCCAAGAGAGGTAATTTAGCCTTATGGTGATGGGAGAGTTTGGTTTGCCATTTGCTGAACTTTCTCCCTTTGGATTCTAAGCACATTGAGGGACCATATTAGAGGACAACTGTCTCTGTGCTCTTTGTGCAAGCCTTTATGCCTTTTAACTCAGGTATCGGTCTTACCCTAAATTGATTCTTGTTCCTTTCCACTGAGATACAGTCTTAGCCTTTAGGTCCACCTTGTTTAAATAAAAGTTCTCTTTTCCCAGGAGCTTTCTCCTCTCAGCCTCTTTCTAGATGCTCACCCCAAGTCTCAGCTGGCTTCTCTCTGGTGGAAGTTCTTTGTGTAAGAAATCTGTGCACACTCAAACTATGAATGGCTGTTGACAAGTAATTAATAGTGTTGAATAAGAGAAATCATCAGTGTAGAGGCCTGTCTGCACATGAAAAATCATTTTTTGAGACAAAAAAACAGGGTTATCTTTATATTTCCTCTGTCTCTGTGGCATTGCCTTCTTCAGGACACACGCAGTCTCTTCCTGGAGTTTTTTTCTCCACTATTCTACAGCTGGCATTGCAGGGACCTTCTCTGCAAAGTGGCTCACTACACAAGCAGAGGTGGGGTACGTATGGGCAGAACTGGGCTGGCCATTGCAGTAGGCAAAATGAATCTCCACAGCTCAGGTCATGGCATCAGGGTGACCGAGACACCGAGCACGCTGCTTTTATATGCACACAATGTAGGTCCAATCCATTTGGCATCAGACTACCTGACAAAACTGATAGAACTGCAAGAGTGTCCCAGCTCAGACCCCTAAATACCATCAGCTCCTGGTCTAAGGCAGCACTGAACTCCTCCACACTGTCTTAAGAGTCCCAGTGTGGATATAGCCTTAGAGCTACCTTTGGTCTTTGCTGGTACTTCACTGAGTCAGACAAAAAGACAGGTAGGCTCTTCCTTTCACCCAGTTTCCAGATGAAACATGCTTTTTCTGTTTTGCTTTGTTTCATCAGTCCACCTGCATCAAAAGCACATTCCCTGCCTGAGGGTATAACTTGTCACATCAACACCAACAGCCGCAAAGTAGGCTTGAGATTGTGAGTACACTGCTTATTCTGAGATGGTAGCTCCTCCAAGTAGGGAACAATTCTCCATCTCTTTGTACAGTACACTGCACAATGGAGCTCCATCCTCAAGTGCTACCACAACACGTGCATGAATCAAGAGAAAGCAATAGTAACTCCAGAGGCCGTGGTTGAGGTGAGTCCAGCAGAATGTGGAAAGAAGAAACACGGACAAGGTTAGAGCAGAGACATGTCCTGGATAGCAGCCCAGAGAACTACAGCCATCCCTAGAACCTACAAGTACATACTTAGCAACTGAACAGTTCGTTTAACTAGCTGCCTGAGGGGATATTTCTCCCCGTCTGTTCTTTAGGCAGGACTGGGTACCACACTCTGCCTTTCAGATGCATCTGTCTGCCTTGTTGACTCTGCTCCCCAAAACCGGTGCCCTTTCTCCATGTGTCCCAGGGAAATGTGCTCTTGCTTACTTTCAAAATTGTCAGCGATGTGCTGGAGGCAGAGCTCTGTGAGGTGGGGCACAGTGACAAGAGACCACTCAGGATCCTCAATGATGCGGTGTGTGCAGTATGAGTCAGGTGTGAGGCTGGCCTGGGATGGGTACCAGAAAGGAATGGCTGCCCTCCTGTCACCAGCCATTGGCTGCTGCATCCTGCTCAGGATTCACTTCTCCTTCAGATGAAGCAAGAGGAAAACTGCTTTAGAGCCATCACTCCAATTTCATGCTGAGAGGCCTGCAAAAGAAAAAGGCAACAGTAGAAAAAGGCCAGTGATAAAAAGGGTCTGCATACACTGCTCTCCTGTAATGCACGTGGCCCCTGCCCTTTGCCTGCCCCTTCTGCTCGGACTGGACACGCTGCAGCAAAACAACTATTAATCAGCATTATCTTTATACACTGCCCTGTTCAAAGAGGTCTCTAGGTACCACATGTAATAAGCAGATAATAGCATGGTGTTAATTCAGAGTGCTGTTGAAGAGGATAGGCAGGAACGATGTTTTCCAGTACAAGAAATAGATGAAGCTGAAAGAAGCTGAGTTTAAAGCAAAGGAAAATGGTGGTTCTCCACACAGTCTGCAGTAGAACTGGGGAATACCTTGCCATGAGATGTTGTGGATGCTGAGAATCTGTGTGGGTTCCAAGATCAGTCCATGGAAGAAAAAACCTCATGAGGATGATTCAATGCACAGAAACCATATCTAGCTCAGTGTGAGCTGAACACACATGGAGATGGGGTGAGTGCTGAAAGAACAACATATACTTTGCAGTGGTTTTCTACTCTTCTTGAGGCATCTCCTTCTAGCTGCTGTCAGAGATGGGATACTGGGACAGACTGTCCCTTAGTTTGATCCACTGTGCTTGTTTTTATGACTCTTTAAAGGTGGATGCTTTAAAGATGGATACACTGTAAATGTATTCCAGGATTTTTTCTGTTTTTTTCCAATTACTCTCCAGTTGAACTCCTTCCAAACATCCATTAACTGATGGGATGGCTCAGACTGTTCAGACCACACCGAGCCTAAGCAGATATGAGCTGCAAGAACCACGCTGGAGCAGAAGACAGTATGACCAATCCTGTTAGCTTTGTGGAGCTTTCCTAGACCAACCTCATAACCAGTGCACTCAGCTGTGCACAAGATTCCTTGTTCATAGTTATTGTCTGGAAGCCTTAATGGTGCCCTTAACAGCCCTCCCATTCTAAAAAAGGCAGAGAAGACACTATGGAGTCTGCCCCTTGAGCTCTGGGTTCAACAAGAGTGCCCAGGCTTGGTGAGATTCTTTCAGGGAATACAGACACATGCTCTCCCTTACTGCGGCTAACTGGATGTAAGAGGGCTGCATTACATGCCTGGACAGTTAAGAGATTGCAGGCTACCTAAAGGAAACATGAGACAGATGGATGGATGGCAATTGTGGAGGTGAGGACAACTTCCTGCAAAACCAAGAGGATGCATCAGGGTAAATATGGCCTTGCATCAGAGTAGAGTCAAAAGGATCCTGCGGTGACATCCTGTACAGAAGATAACTGCTATTGTGACCGTTTGGGAGTTCCCCGCCCCCCACACTTGTAAAATGACCCAGACTAGACCTCAGCCGGAGCTGGAAGTTAAGAGATGAAGCTCTATTTACAGCTCAGCACAATATACAAGCAAATATATACAGTATATACAGGAATATTTACAGAAATATACAAGTTTAAGGTAATACAGACACACAACACCCCTCCCAGAAATCAGAGACCCCAGGAGGGGCTCCCAACCACCCTTCCACCTTCTCCCCACCCCCACACCTTACCCCAAGGTTTGCCTTACGCGCAAGGAGGATCGGCTGGGGAGGATTAGAAGAAAAGTGGTTAGTGAAGTTATTCAACAGAGAGGAGAAGCCAGAGCTGCTAGCCCAAGACCCAAGTGCCTCGTGACACAGACTGCCCCCTCGAGACACTCTCTTATCTTCTTTGTTTTGGGTTTCTTATTCCTAAACATCACAGCAAGCCTCTGAGTGAAGCAGACATCACCATTGTTTTCCTTCACAGCCTATAGTATAATTTTTCTATTAAAATATTCCAATTAGCTCAAAGCAGCACAGCTATGTAGTATCTCATGCCAAAACATCTCTCAGCTCAGCACTGCTTGGATCCCAAATGACCCCTCCCCTGTGAAGGGCCTGAGCCAGATAGTGGTTCCCAGATGAAATGTCTTTGGTCCTTTCCCTGCAAAAGACGTATGAGGAAGACCCTACAAAGGAACTGTCAAAAGTCGGGGGAGAGGAGATCTGTGATATGCAGAACTAGACCAGAGGTGTTAATGAACAATGATTTGTGCTGTACTCCAACACAGCAAAGGGGTCTTCAGGTGCACTTGAAGTAGGTTTGAGAAGAGAGTAAGCATTTCTGAATGAGAGTCAGGAACGGGTAGAGATAGCAGTGGCACAAAGCAGTACAACAAAGAGTGCTAAGAGCAAGGAAAATGTATTTTCTGGAAGGCACTGGTGTATGGATGGAAAATAAAAAGGCTGTGTAGAAAAAAGGAGCCTTGTCTGAAGAAGGGTGTTTGTAGAAGGAATGGGTGATAGACAGGTGGGAGGACTAGAAGTCCTTTCTCTGTGAAGCTCCCTGCCCCAAAAGGAAGATGTGGTGATGGCCACCACTGAGGGGGAAGAAAAGAGGCCTGATTCTCCACAGTGCACCAATCTAGCCAAAACTCAGTTCTTGATGCATGATGCACTTCAGCAGAAAGGCAAAGCATATCTAGATGGCAGATAGGTGGCATTAATAGAGGAGAAATTACTAGGAAAATGTTTTCTCCTTGCTCGGTCCTTCCTGGTATTCAAAAAGCATCTGTGTCACTCACAGCCTCCAGGCCACTCACAGCTAATTGGAGCTTCTGATGGATTTCCTGACCTTTTGGAAGCAAGTTTTAAAGGCCATCTTTTGGGGAAAACCCATGCAGCATCAGTGGCCTAGGATTATTTAATGGCTGCATTCCAGCAAATTATCTGATTTGTGCTTTACTGATGGCAGATTCATTTTCAGAAGGTCCTTAACCCATGGTGCATGCAGACTCTCCAAAGGGGCTCCCTGAAACCAAGTGAGAGATACAGCAGCCCCAGGCAGAACTCAAATCCAGCTCTAAAAACAGTGTAACCCCTCCATACACTGGATGAAGCTTGCTGAGCAAAGTACACCTGCAGTGGGGGGTCTGATGATACACGCTACACAGCCATGGGCCAGCCCCAACACAAGGTGACCTCAAAGGAAAAGCAGACAGCTTGAGGTGTCTGTCCCCAGGATGCCAAGGAGCTTTCTCTTGACCCGAGCTCCACAACGAGTAATCTCAGCTGACTGTACCACCCTACAATCCCGACTCAGCACTGGTGTGAAGCCAGCAAGAGCAAGGCTGACGGCATGTGAGAACCAGCCCACAAGGTGTCTCAATCAACCCCATGCCTAACGACATGCCAGGGGGAGGCTGAGTCTGACACTGAGTCACTCCTCACAGAGCATCAATTCCCACCACTCTCAGCAGGCCTACCACCAGGGTGAGGGCTTCTCTCTCTACTGCATGCCTTCCACCTTGGCTGTAGGAGTCTCACTCAGCCAGAACTAAGATGCCAAGCCAGTTCCATAGCTGAGTTTGCTAAGTGTGTACTGAAACACCACAGACGTGCCATAATTCATTACCAAAAAGCCAAGTCAGAAGCACTAATGCACACTCCATCCACCCACACTGCATATGCATCAGCCACCCACCGTTTTTATTAAATAATAGACAATGAAAAGGGTCGTGTAGTAAACTCCCAGTTTGTGCCATTTAACAGCCAGATTAGGCTGAAAGGCAAATCATACTAAAAACGAACAAACAAAAAACCAAACATCACACTTTCTTTCCTTTATAAGCTGACAGAAACCCACTCATTCACTCAACTAATGCTGCTACCTAGCATGTCTAACAAACTTTCTTCAGCTGAGCCTGTTTTGATTGGCAAACAAAAGATTACTGCTCTTTTGATTCACACTAAAGCCCAGAGAGATCAAAAAAGAAAAGCTGCATGGAAACCACTGACCTTTGTCTGATGCCTCCTGCCAGCAGTACAGTGATCCAAGAAATGGAGCAACTGTAAACACTGTTTTTACTGGAGAGTTTGTAAGTGCAGGAGAAATTATTTTTGAAGATGCTTCTGCCTCAGCCAAGATCACATTTGCACTGAAGCTCCATCTACCCAAGGAGGCTCTCATGGCACGGCCGCATCACCCTGAAAACACCAGCTGTTGTGCAGGTGTCCTGGCCTTTGCACTGTTACCTCTGTTCCAGGCAAGCTAGTGGGGACATTGGCAAGTGATGCTGTGTGCTGGCTAACACTGCTGGTCCCACTGTCACCTGCAGGGATGCACACTTGGAAGGGGCAGATGCTAAGTGCGCATTAGGGTAGGCACATCAAGGGGCTGAATCTCTCCAACGAGCTTTTAAGTGTGTTCAAACAAAAAACGTGCCAAATGAGCAATCTGTTTCACTTTAGACATAATGGAGTTTGTCTGTAACAGGACCTTGGGCAGAGTAAGGCCAGATAGCCATTTGGGAATAAGGTTAATGTTATCACTGGGGCAAATACTGTGGTCCTGGGTACCTATCAGCGTGCCCAGGTGAGGATCGCTGCCCAAGGGTATGGCAGAAATGTAAAAGCACTTTAGGAGCTTGCCCACTGCAGCTTTGGCCACTGCATGCAGCTGGCTCTGTCCTGTCAGCCCCTGGTGAAAAGCAGCCTCTCGTCCCCCAGAGGTGAGGAAAACATCTGGCTATTGATAAATGGACCCTGTCCCCCGCCAGCCCCCTCAGCCCAGCTCCCTGAAATGCTGGTGGTGTGACCCCGTAGTCCCTCCTGACAGCCCAACTCCTCTCCAGAGTTCCCAATAGGGAAGAAAACTCATTAGCCCGGCCGCTTGATTAAGACCTGCCAGCTGCCGAGGAGCAGGGGTGAGAGGTGTCCACGGAGGCGACGCGAGGTCACCGGGAGGGGATGCCGACAGCCTCGCCGTGGAACGCGGCGGGTCCCTCCTCGCTCCCCGGCCCTGTGTCCTTCGTCTGCCGGCTGTGTCGGCGGTCCCGGCCCGTGGTTGCGGCGCAGGATGGCACGAAGAGCCCAGCCACCGGCTCCTGGCACGTCCGGCCCTCCGCCGCCGGCGGCTGCTGGGGACGCGGCCGTTGCCGGGGAGGCGCGGCGGCTGTGGGCGGGGACGGGGTTCTGCCGGGGCAACCCTGGGCCGCGCCCCGGCCTGCTGGCGGGGCGGCGGGAGAAGCAGCGTGAAGGCAGAGGGTTGGAATTTCTGCTCCTGCTC
>VWYK01063484.1:0-17472 GCA_013399775.1 Semnornis frantzii | reverse complement strand
CCTCCCCCCCAGCCTCTGCAGGCCACAACCAGGCCTATCCTTACATGTTTGTCTGATAATGTAACTCCTGCCCGGCAGAAGGCTGGAGGGGGAGGAAAACACAGCCTTGCCATGAGCTTATGAAGAGACAGCAGAATTGTGGGATTGAATAACAATCTTCAAGTCCCAAGAGGACTTTTTTTAACCCTATAGTTCCCAACCTGGGACATAGGTAAACAAGGGGAAACTTTGTCCTATCTGCCAACTGCTGTTCCTCTGCAAAGGATCTTTCAGTACAGATTGAGCATTGGCAGGGTTGGCATGGAGAAGTGACCCCTCTATTCCTGTTGCAGTCTGACAGAATGTATGTACTAATAGGTGCTGTCTTCTTCCTCCTGACAGAGTTCAGCCTATGCCATGCCACTGTCCTGATGTTGTACAGGGATCAGTCTCTCCAGAAGGAGGTTGAGGTGAACCCTATAGTTCCCAACCTGGGACACCCTAGCATCCCATGGTGGCCCAGGGAGCTGCTCCTGGGGTGCATTTGCAGCTGGTGGGGACGTTTGCAGAGGTCCTGTACACTCCTGCAGCGGCAGCTGCTATGGCATCTCAGTAGCACAGCAAGAGCAGGGCAAGCAGCAGCCTGTGAATGGTAAGGTACCAGTTTTCGAATGGTGAACGTGCTGCTGTGCTCAGGGTTTTGTTGCAAATTTGTGTTTAAAGGCTCATCACGCCTTCCTTGCTAAAGATACGCTGTAGGTGCCTGAAACTGGTGCATGAGTCTTCGAGGCCTCATATTTTGGGTCTGTTACCCCTGAGTGACGGATCAAAGGCAGGTCTGAAGGGGAGAACAAATCTGACAACCTCACCACCAGCAACATTTTGGCCCATCTGCTGCATGCCCTTCTCTCTCCTCCTCAGTCTGCTCTTCCATTCTGCAGTGACTGCACACATAATGCTGAGGAATACAGAGAGTAAAATGTGATGAAAGCACATACCTCCTCCTTCACAGTTCTCAGATATAAGTATTTTGGTATTTGCCAAGCAGACTTTCAGACTGAAGTGTGGTTCTCTCTCACGCCTTCAAAATGCTGATGTGCTCAGTAGTGGGTACATGACAAGTGTAGTCAGCCTGTGGCCTGTGGGAGCATACATAATACTGGTGCCAGCTCATGATAGGTCTTGCAAGCCCCATGAGAGCTGGCATTTTTAGGAAACTGCACTGACTTTCAAATAAAATACACCTCCTGGTCACAAAGAAGATGTTAACAAACATGATCCAAGATTACCCAAAAGGTTCAGCAAGAAACCAATGCATAAAAACAGGCATGGATTTTTTAAAAGATAAGAATTTTGAGGCCTCTTTTGTGAGTTTCAAAGATAGGAAGTTAGAATTTGGCAGCAATGTACTTCTTTTCTAGGTGTGGCCTGGTTCTGTCACTCAGCCCCTGAGAAGGCAGTGACACCTCCTCTGATTCAAACTGATGTTTTAACTCTGTGGGGGGTGTCAGAAGCCTTGCAAAGCCTTTCACAAACACTGTCCCCACAACGACCACATTATTCATGGGAACACATCTCCAGGGCTTTTGAGATCTTGAAAAGCAAAAAAGAGACCAGTATTTTCTTTGGCACTGATTTCCATGCATGCATTCAGTTTCACTCCTGAATAACAAAGGAGATAGCTAAATCATATCAACAGAGATAACACCTCTGAGCTGCTTTTGCACTTGTGCTCAGCTTCTGAACAGAGCCTTCCACAAGCCATCAACACTGAAGTCTTTAGCTGACCTCAGGGCTAATATAATGCAAATATCAAGTTTTAAAGACATCATGGTCCAGTGGACTCCAGCTATGTCTGCCCAGAGTCATTGATTCCCAGAGATAATATTGTCCAAGTATTCCAGTCAGTTATTGACCCGAATGCAATCATATGCTGAAAACAAATACCGGTAGCTGAAAAATATCTGTTTTAACTCTTTATCTACCTTAGCATTTATTTCTAGACATGTAGAAATTAGCATGTTTCCAGTGGGTGTGCAGTGGTACTTGCTCCTCAAATGCCATGGAGTAGCTGCCTGTGAAAGGTAAAACACCCATGCCCATGCCCATTCCCTGCTGTTCACATCTAAAGGAGAAGATGAGGGGAGGCACTGCTTCCTGGTCTTAGTGAATACAGCGTCATCCTACCAGCAAATCACAGCTGCCTTCTGTATCCCTCCATCTGCCAGGTCTCAGATTTCCTCTAGACAGTGCCTGTGATGGTGGTGTGCATTATCGGCTCCACTCTCTTTGCCTCAAGTTTGAGGACAGTGTAACAATAGTCAAACCTCATATCACAACAAATAAATGGTGAGAGGAACCAGGTCTTACAGTGCCTTGCATAGCAGGACCATATTACCCAGAGCATCTTCGGCTTATAAGGCAATGATTTGGGTGCCATTCTGGAGACAGAGCTACAACTGTAGGGTAAGAACCTTTCTTAGCATCCCAGGCATGATGAACTAGAAATGTGGTACCCTACCTGGCTTCCCCCACTCTGATTTCTTTGTCTGTTTGAGGGCATTTGTAAGGACTTGGTGGAAGAGATGAGCCGCGTGGGAACGAAGGCAGCACCATGTCATCCTGGGAAAGGGAGAGGAGGAAAAATTCTGGCCTTATCTGCCCATGTCTTAAAACTGTGTGGGACAAGTTGGAGAGGTGGGCCCAGGTGAACTTCATGAGGTTTAACAAGAGCAAGTTCCTGCAAGCATCCTGCACCTGGGCTGGAACAATCCTTTTTATCAGTGCAGACTAGGGGATGAGGTGATGGGTGATAGAAAGCAGCCCTGTGGAAAAGGACTTGGGAGTTCTGGTGGATGAGAAGCTGGACATGAGCCAGCAGTGTGCACTTGTAGCCCAGAAGGCAAATCACATCCTGAACTACATCAGAAGATGCTTGGCCAGCAGGTCCAGAGAGGTGATTCTGCCACTTTGCTCTGGTGAGACCTCACCTGGAGTACTGCATCCAGCTCTGATGCCCTCAACACAAGAAGGACATGGACCTGATGGAGCAGGTCCAGAGGAGGGTCATGAAAATGACCAAGGGGCTGGAACATCTCTCCCACAAGGACAGGCTGAAGAAGCTGGGGTTGTTCATCCTGGAGAAGAGAAGGCTATCAGGAGACCTAATAGCAGCCTTACAGTAGCTGAAGGGAGCCTACAAGAAGGATGGAGAGAGGCTGTTTACAAAGGCTTGTAGTGATAGAATGAGGGGCAATGGTTTTACATTAGAGAAGGGTAGATTTAGGTTGGACATTAGGAGAAAGTTCTTTACCATGATGGTAGTGGAACACTGGAACTGGTTGCCCTAGGAGGTAGTTGAGGGTCCATCACTGGAGATATTCAAGATCAGGCTCAAAAGAGCTCTGGGAAAGTTGATCTAATGGAGGATGTCCTTGCTCACTGCAGGGAGGATTGGACTACATGACCTTTGGAAGTCTCTTCTGACACAAAGCATTCTATGATCCTGTGATTTCTAGAGCACTAGAAGCTCAGTCTTTGTCAGAAAGCTCCAAACCACTTCTACAAGCCCAAATGGTCTTTCATAGTACAGCAGGCTGCCCTTGCTGAAGATCATCTTGGGGACAGGCCAGTGGCCCATACGCAGCCTCCGTACTGCAGGGCCCTGCAGCAATGAAAAGACCAAATTGCCTGTCCATAGCTGGCCTGAGGAATCCACACTTCTGAATCAAACCTCTGCTCTCACATTTCCCTTCTCTGTGGATGTCCTGGTTTCACTCAACAGCAGAATCCAGCAAGAAATGGAGCTGCTGGATCCAGGCATCTTCCACTGAGGTGGGCAGCTGAGAGCAGGAGACCCAAGTGAACACTTGCACCAGCAGCTCTGTTGGAAAAGATTATCAGGAATCATCACCATGGATTCTCAAAGGGGAAATCATGCTTGGACAACCTGATAGCCTTCCATTATGGTGTGACTATCTGGGTAGATGAGGAGAGAGCAGTAGATGCTGTCTACCTTGACTTGGGCAAGGCTTTTGACACTGCCTCCCATAACATCCTCCTAGGTAAGCTTAGGAAGTGTGGGTTAGGTGAGTCAACGGTAAGGTGGATTGAGAACTGGCTGAATAGAGTGTTGTGATCAATGGTGTGGGGTCTACTTGGAGGCCTGTGTCTAGTGGTGTTCCCCGGGGGTCAGTACTGGCTCCAGTCTTGTTCATTATCTTCATCATCAATCTGGATGAAGGAAGAGAGTGTCGCCTCAGCAAGTTTGCTGATGATACAAAGCTGGAGTGTCTGACACACCAGAAAGCAATGCTGCCATTCAGCAAGACCTGCACAGGCTGGAGAGTTGGGCAGGTGTGAACCTCACAAAGTTCAGCAATATCTACTGTGGAGTTCTGCACCAGTACAGGTTAGGGCTTGACATGCTGGAAAGCACTCCGCAGAGAAGGACCTGAGAGTCCCGGTGGACAAGTTCAGCATGAGCCAGCAATGTGCCTTTGTGGCCAGGAAGGAAAGCCAGTGGTATCCTGGGGTGTATTAAGAAGACTGCAGCTATCAGGTCAAGTGAAGTTCTCCTTCCCCTCGACTCTGTCCTGGTGAGACTGCCCCTGGAGTATTCTGTCCAGTTCTGGATTCCACAGTTCAAGAAGGACAGGGACTGGAGTCCTGTGGTGGGCCATGAGGACAATTAGGGAACTGGAGCATCTGTTACAAGGAGAGGCCGAAAGACTTAGGACTTCAGTCTGGAGAAGAGAAGACTGAGAGGGGATCTTTTAAATGCATATAAATATCTAAAGGGTCTTGAGGATGGGGCTGAGCCCTTTTCAGTGGTGGCCAGTGAGAGAACGAGGGGCCTTTGACCATGGCAAGAGGCATATAGTTCACAGTGGCAGCTGGGGATAGTAGAAGTGGAAGAGAGAGAAAAGAATAAGCCTCCTCTGTACATGTGTAAGCTCTGTTAGTGCCTATTTATCCTCATCATGCTGTGACAGGCAGAAGTCACCATACCAGTTCAGGATATAATTTTATTTGAATCCTCTATGCCATATGGGTCAGCATCTCTAGCTGATGCCATCAGCGAGGCAGCACCCATCTGTCAGATGTGGTTCACCTCTCCAGGGGGAAGCAACACTCACAGACGAAGGTCAGCTTCGAGAGGAGGCATTTGGAATTTGATGGCTGACTGACAGTAGGACACGAGCCAGCAAGGTTTATCCTTGGCACTGGAGAAGTCCTCTTGCACGGATGGCTTCTACTTTTTCAATGAGGAGCACAGAAAGTTGCCAAAACTGGGAGGACTCAGCAAATTGAGGATGTTGCAGCAGAGAGACTGGCTCCAAAGCCCTGCCTTCAGGGCCTCCTCTGGCTAGCTCCCAGCATCTCTCTGCTGAAAAACAGTGTTCAAAAGCAGCTGGCATCTCCTGGAGTCTTGGGGGAAGCAGCAAAAGAAACAGCATCCTGGAAGGAGGAAAAAGCCCCCTGCACAGCCAGCACTGAGGGACGGAGGAGCAGAATGCTCTCTCTGCTGCTGCTCCTCCCAAAGCTTTCTGTTCTCCTTGGGTCCCGGCAGGAACCGTGCAGCTGCTGACAGCTATTAATAGAATAGGAGAACGTGGGTTTTGTCTCCTACTGCTTCCTGGGATGAATGGTAATTACCCTTAATTAGGCTGGATTTGGTTCCACCTCCTACCTCCAGCCCCCTTGCCTGTGCTGGCAGGGAGAGACTGGCCCATCTGCTGCCTTCGTGGCTCTGCAAGGGAGTGGGGCTCACAGTGGAACATTCCGCAGGCCTTGCCTGCAGGTGCTGGGCACAGAGGCAGAGGCTGCCAGCTGTGGGGATGCAAGAGGTCCTCTCTCCCTGGCCTTTCCAATGGCATACAGAATACTTGTGAGGTGTGTGAGAAAAACAATCCCACCAAAGCCTGGGAGCGTGGGCGGGTTAGGTGCTCTGTCTTTCAGATTAATGAAACAAGAGAGGAGAAGAAATAACCAGGGGATATGACCTGTTGTTTGATTGGCATCCCTCCCACTATATATTGCACTGAGGTCTGTGAAAAGGGGCATCCCTCCTCTGCTGCCAGTGCCAGACCATCCCATAATAGGCCTGGGCTTGTACCTCGTCTCACATGGGACCCAGCCCAGCCCCTCTGGGGTTAGTCAGGATATGACGTGTCCAAGGCAGATGCTTTTTTCCTTCCTATGTCACTCCACCTCTGACCTGAAACCTGAAGCAGAGATGTTTCTTCCATCCAAGTTACTTCTGAAGTGCGTCAGGAAAAGTGTGTCCAGCAGGTCTAGGGAGGTTCTTCTGCCCTTCTGCTCTGCCCTAGTGAGACCACACCAGGAATACTGTGTCCAGTTTTGGGCTCCCCAGTTCAAGAGAGACAGGGATGTGCTGGACAGAGTCCAGTGGAGAGCCATGAGGATGACTGGGGGACTTGAACATCTTCTCTGAGAGACTGAGAAACCTGGGGCTGTTTAGTCTGGAGAAGAGAGGGCTGAGAGATCTTATCCATGTGTACAAATATCTGAGGGGTGGGTGTCAAGTGGATGGGGCCAACCTCTTTGATGATCAGCAGCAATAAGACAAGGAGCAATGGCCATAAACTGGAACACAGAAGGTTTCACCTCAACATGAGAAACTTCTTTACAGTGAGGGTGACAAGGCACTGGAACAGGCTGCCCGAAGAGGTTGTGGAGTCTCCTTCTCTGGAGACTTTTAAAACCTGCCTGGATGTTTTCCTGAGTGAACTACCCTAGGGGATCCTGCCTTAGCAGGGGGGTTGGACTCGATGATCTCTGGAGGTCCCTTCCAACCTCTGAAGGTCTGTAATTCTGTGTAATTCATTGCAGATGCAAATTAGCATGGGAGATTTTCATCATACTGAGAAGATGGGTGGCTGGTAAATCTTTATTATACATCCTACAGGGCAGTCCATCCTTCACCCTGGTGTTTGACCAAGATACTTGGTGAGGTTGCACTTTGCTAACACCCCCTCTGTGCCATCATGCTCATCTAAACAGCCACGACATTTCAACAAGTCCTTACTGCTCCCCTAAAACTTGTATTGATATGTGTATGTGGTTGGTTCAGCAAAGCAGCTGCTAGCACTTTTCATAGCTAGAACCCCTTTCCTTTAGTGACCCTTGCTACCTGTGGCAGGGTGAGAGGAAAACGGCAGACATACTGCCTCATCCTGTCAAGCTGAAGCTTCTCAGGAAAGCCAGGGATTGCCCACCCCCCTTTTTTTTCCCCCCAGATCATTCTTGGCTGAATCATGACAACCTTCCTGTCACAGGATCTGTGCTCAGGGACCTACTGGCTCTCCTTTCCTGCCTCCAAGATCCCTCCAACGTCAGGCTAGAAGACTCAGGTCTCTCTGCTGCCTCCTACTCAGCCCTCCATATGGCACACTAGGCTCAGGCAGGAGCTGTGCCAGGCTCCCCTCCCTTTCTCTCCACAATTTGATCTACAGAAAAGAGATGGAGAGCCAGCACTGCCAGATTTCAGGCTGCTGCGTTTGCTCCACCTTCCTCGGTCTTTAGCCTCGGTGGTAGTGGGATTAACATGGGAGGCACTGGCAGAACTAAGATGTGCTAGGGGAAAGAGGACCTGCTCTGAAACTCTCTTCTACATAGAAGAGAGCATCTCCCAGGCAATGCTATAATAAAAAAGCAATGCATAGGATGTGACCACAGCCACTGCTCCCTCCACGCTCTCTTCCTTCCTTACTTGTTTGGCCAAGGTTGCTCACAACCACTAGGTAGTTTCCTGTCTGCAAAGCACAGTTCTGAAGGTTAAGCAAACTTCTCTTGGGCAGGTCATCCTCCCAATCCCCCTTTACTGAAATGAGGAAGAGTGGGGAAGCAGAGCAACTGTCCTGCCAAAAAGCATCGGAAAGGCTGTGAGCAGCAGAAACTCCTATTTGTGATCCTGGCTGGGACCGTAGGGCTGTTTTTGGGCAACAGAAGAGACTCGGGGTGATATTCCCAGCCTTTCTGCTTCAAATGGCTGTGTTAGTGTAACACTGCTTTTGGCTCAGAACCGGCTGGTCCCTTGAGCAATTCCTCCTTTCCAGAAGGGACTCTAACACTTTCTGATGGCTTTTCTTGATAGCAGAGGATGGGCATCTCTATTAGCACTGCCTGAGCTCTAGAGTATCCACTCTCACTACTATGTCACAACAACTGCAGGTCTGTCTGTGGAGCATGTGTCTCCTTGCTGCCAGATTGCTGCCTTTCATCTCCTTGGAGGAGATGGGGAAGACACCAACCTTAGTAGAATCCAGGTGGAAACATGCACAGAAACAAGGCAAGCTGCATGTCAGGTCATGCAGGAGGCAATTAACAAGAAATGCTGGTCAATGAATGCTTTTGCTAGCCCTCCTCCTCTGCACCACTGTGCCTGTGCAAAGGAGTGCTATGAAGTCCCTGGCAAAGCTGCTGAGGGGTGGAGAGAGAGAGAGAGGGAGAGGAGGCTGGATTTTCAGTTGGGAAAGCTGAAGCATCCAGTTAGTGACTTCTATTCCTGTCTGGGCTTTTGCAGCTTTCACGACATGCAGAGCAGGTGTGAAGCTTTTCTTTCCCCAGGCTGGGAATGAGACTTAGTTGGAGGCTGTTTTCAGCACTCCCATGGAGATACTGAATTGGTTTAGTTTTGGTTCTCCCCGCCCCCTTTCCCAAAGTGGTCATACTTTGCACTTTAGCTTGTGATTCTGTGTCATTCTCTTCCCTGCCCCAGTTTCCACCTCTCCCTTGTGCTATGGTTTGATAAACTCAAGGTGCTTGTGACATGGGTAAACACTCTAGAGAGATGCAGAGGGGCCTATGGCTCTACAGCACAGGCAGTACACAGGGAGATTTGGAAAAGCCCAGGGCAGGCAGTGTAGCATCTTTCCCTCATGTGGCCATCAGGAAGCAGCTCAGAGGTCCAGGGGCTCTGTTATATTTGAAGAGAAAGCACTGTCCCTGCTTGCTATATTTACCTTCAAGGCCAGCTTGGCCTTGTTACCCTTTTTTCAGAGGGCCATTTGATACTGTGGCAGGCGGGCTGCCCCTTCCCTTGAAAGCTGGGGATGGGCCGCAGAGTCTGATCCACAGAAGGAGTGATCTCTTCCAGCAGCTCTGGGACAGTTGGTTGATGTGGGCTGGGGTGGTAGGGGTACCTGGGGAAAAGACATCTTTTCCATTTCTCAGATCCTTGGTGTCCCACAGCAGCAAATCCATGCAGCTTGCATCTGCACTTGCAAGGTCTGGTCGGGGGGCAGAAGGGAAGTGCTGTCCCACTCCATTGCAACAAGGGCAGTCAGTGTGGTGGGAGTCAGATACTGACGGCACAGGACAACCCAGGAGCTTGCACTCCAAGGGCTGCTGAGTTGACACTGTCCTTTGCTGCCCTCTTCCCACCCTAGTGAAGCCCGGCACCAGCAGGGCTGGGGAGCTGCCAGCTGCCATCACCGTCCCTCTAGGGAAGCGCTCAGTGACAGATAGGCTTCCTGTCACCGCCGTGCCCCGCTCCTGGGCATTCCTCGGCCCTGCAGCGGGCTGCAGGGGCCCCAGCAAAGCCCGGCCGCCGTCACATGCCAGAGGAGATGGAGGCATCGTGCCGCATACTGGGGAGCTGCCTGCATGCTCCCGAACGCCTGCGGCTGCAGCTCTGCTGCTGCTTCTCTGCCTGGCCCCACCGCGCCCACCAGCATGACAGCTCAGGGAGAACCACCGGGCATCCCTCTTGTGCCCCATTACTGCATCGGGACCATGGTGACAAAGGGGATTGGGCTCAGCCCTGGCATGCTGCAGGTTCTGCTTGCAGCTGCTGAGCTGGGCGGCCTGGAAACCATGTATCTGAGTGTTCAAAGGACAAGGTTTGCCTGATGCCTGCAGAGTGCCCTTGAACCCCTGAGGAGTGACCCAGAGTGTTCCCAAGGATTTCTGATGTGCCAGGCCTGGCTGTTGCCTTTGTAGCTGGCCTGTCCCTGGGTTATGACCTGCAGTGCTTCCTCCAGGACAGTGTAAAGACTTCCATCCCTGATTTCTAAGCCCAGCTGTACCCCTCTACTGTACAGTCTCCAGCTCTGCCCGTTTGTGCCAACTCATCCTGCTTGGTGGTTCTTTTCTGACTGCACTGTGTGTGGTGGACGTCTCCTTTCACCTCCCTGGTTGGGTGCCTGGGGCTGGGGACCCCAGCTGCAGAACCCACACCTGCTGTTTCCTAAAGCAGTGTGTCAGTGTGGGAGCTTCCCAGCCCTGAGAAGTGGATAAGGAGGTCTCTTGGAGCCTGACTCCAGCAAGGAGCAGTGGTGGCCTTAGGAGGACAGCCCAGACACCCCAGCCTGTGCTGCTGCTGCAGGGCTGTGAGAGCTGGCAGCTCTCAGGTCGCTCTTGGAGTAACTAGCTCACAGCAGGGAGGTCTCCTGGCTCTCTGGGCCTTCAGTCTGTTCCAGGTGGGTGATTCCTGTGTTTCTAACAAGGCAGAAGAAGAAAATTAAAAGCCCAAGTGAGCAAAGCAGCCAGGCTGAACCAGGAAACATCAGCAAGTCTCTGTCAACATGGCAGCTGAGGCAAGCAAGCAGGCAGGCAACTTCTTAATTATTGATAGTGCTTATAAATAAATGCTGGGACAGGGAGGAGAAGGTTATAGCAGAGCAGAGGAGCCAATTCTGGGTGGGGGAGGGAACCTGACAGCTTACTTGTTTTAAAGGTCATTTAGTTTTGCATTTCTTTACCCTTTCTCTGTAAAACTTGGTGATATTTGAGTTGCTGGATTATTTTTCTTGTTCTGCTTCTTCCAGTACCTGCCTAACCAGGTGAAAGGAGGAAAGGAATCTGCATGTGAGGGACAGCAAGGGAATGAGGAGGGAGGGAGAGAATACTGCCTGAAATGTGGGACAAACAGGCAAACGAGGAGACAACAAAATTAGTAGAGCAGCAAATCCCAACCCGAGTGTAAGTAATTCCTCATCATGTGAAAAGAAGGTCTATGTAGGCTCAGATTTAGCTTCCCATTCCTGGAGTTCAAGCCCAGGCAACCTCTAATGCAAAGTACAAGGGAAATGCATGAAATGAGGCTGAGTGAGGACTAGAGGGAGATGAAGGGCTCTTGGTCGAGGACTGGAATAGTAACCCAGTGTCTGCATAGCCTCAGGGACCTTTTCAGCAGGCTCAGATGGATCATCCTGGAAAGATCAGACTATCTGATGGCAATAGCTCTGGGACAGAGATCCCACAGCCAGCTAATGCAGGAAGTTGTTTGGAATTGATTCACAGCAAGACTGGAATTGTGACTGGTAGAACTCCACGGCTTACTCTGAGGACCTCCAGCTTGGAAGAATGACGCAGCAGCACTGGATACAGCATGGACCCAGGCAATACAGAGCTCCTTCCAGACTCCCACAAAAGACCCCACAGGACAAGGTCTCCTTCCAACCCTTCTCCAGTCTTGCAGGAGACTTTGGTGGGCGGCAGCATCCCAGTGCCTGTGGCTGGCAGTGGGTATGTCTTTGCTCATTTTTCCCACTGGGAGCCTGCCTCCAGTTTCATGATGGCAGGGTGAGTGGCTCTGCAGTGTGTGGTGGATACAGCAGCGCATGACTCTCCGAATAGTGGGTCTAGATGCAGACCAGGTAACACCACAGCAGCCTTACTGGTACTCCATCTGTGCTGACATCCTGGATCCCCACAAGCCACATGCTTAGACTAAGACCCAGAATGGCATAAATCAATCAAAACTAATCTCTCGATTTCCCCCTAGCAGGCTGCACCCCAGTTAGGAGAGTGGACTCAGTAACAGGGAGCTCCTGGCGGCAGCTGGGATAGCGATGGCACTGGTGGTGAGGAGGATGGAGGGGGAGTCGGGCCCTTCTCCCAGCCTTCTGGGTTTTCCTGACGCTTTCTGTAGCAGAGAAGAGTTTGAGCTGCAGCTGAGCAAGCGACAAGCGGCACAGAAATGCCAGCTGCAATCCAGGCTGACGAGCCGAACGCGAGGCACCAGTGCTTCTGCGCAGGGAACCGGCTGGCCGTGAAGGACACGCGGCAAAGGCAAGCTGCTGGGATTTCCCCTGAAATGCCTCTCCTGCCTCCACCGGCTCTCTGTGTAAGCTCAGCTCTTCCCCCAGCAGCACTGCCTGGAGAGCTGGGGGCTCAGAGACCCCTTGCTTCTCATCACTAGGCACAGAGTTTGCTCCTATCCTCTCCTATCCTGCCCACAAACCCTACATTCTGCCTGTCTCCCAGCTAAATGCCTCTAATGCAGAGCCACCGCCTCCTTCCTCGGGCAGCTGGGTTACAGAAAGTGAGCAGCAGCACCAGTTCGATGTAACCCCGAGCAGCTCCAGAGGGATGGGATGTCCTTCTTTGTCATGAGTGCGCTGGGCTTGCTGGTTCGCTACTGAAGCCTTGTGTATGCTGTGCAGCAGCTGCCAGGACATGGGTGCTGCTCAGCATGAGCACCCAGCTTCCGCAGGGGCAAGGAGCCCACACGTGGGGGACAGCACAATGGTGACAACTTACAGTGTAACACAGCAAACCACACGTGGATGTGTGGGTTTCAGGGTTACACATATATATGTGTGACACGACTAGCTCAGCGCATGCTCTCGCTACATACACAGATTCACAGGATAGTGGGGGTCGAAGGGACTTTTACAGGTTGGGCTGACCAGCTCCCCTGCAGTGAGCAGACATCTCTAACTAGATCAGGTTGCCCCATTCATCCTAACCTTGAATGTTTCCAGAGATAGGGCATCAACCTCTGGGAAACATATGCCAATACTTCGACACAGCATGAGTGAAATCATACCTGAAGTCACACAAAGGGAGATCTGTGCAAGTGCAGGTGTGAATCCTTGCAGTGGGTGTCTGGGAGAGATGTCGGTGTGCGAGGGCATCCCTGAACATGCAGGGTTTGCTACTTCTACCTGCTAGTGGGCTGGGTACCCCAGGGGGCTGTGTTAAGCTCAGCTTGGGAGCTGGCCCTGTGCGCCAGCCTCTCACTCTGTACCCCAGGCTATCTGGAGCAAACCTTCTGGAGTAAAGCAAGCAAGAAGAGACAAGTGTGCACTTTCTGCTCCCCTTTTGTCAAAGTCAGGCAGTTACTTGGGACTGGGGATGGTAAGCCCTTGCCGTTGCATACACCCTTAAAGGACCTTGAGGTCCATCTGGACTTACGGAGGTGTTGCCAACGTGACAGCACCTGCTCACAGCAAAAACTCCCATCACGTCTTTAATTAGTTTCTTGCTCCCTGCTGTCTCTTCTGTGTGCATGTTTGGAGTTGCAAATGTGTGCCCAACATACTGTTCACACCTTGGATCCCTGAGAACAATAAAGGAGTGCAGACTGCTGTTTCAGCCAGAGAACAACATTTAAAACTCCTGTTTTGTTCCCTCAAGCCCTCCCACTTAAGCATTGCTTAACTTGCCAGTGACATGCAGGGCTTTCTAGGCAGAAATGTGGCAGCTACTACAGTTGCAGCACACGACATGAATGCATTGTCCTTCTGCATCAGGCAAAGGGGAGGATGGGATGTAAGTCTGTGCTCTGCGGGTTTGCCAGGAGAATAGCAGGATATGCTGTCTCCTAGGATCAGTGATGGCCCAGCAAGACCATGGCTCAGACCCCAGCATTTCTACTGCAGCAACTCATTTCACCAGCTTGGGGTGATATGGGCACCACAGTTGCCTCACAAAACTTCACGGTGGTAGGCTAAGATCTTTTTTCCTCCAATTAGAAAACAAATTTAGTGCTACTGAGCTTATGAGATCTAGTAATATCATGACTTGTTTATGCTGTAACCTCATTAATGACCCACATAATCCTTACAGGCTCAAACAGAAGAAATGAAACACTGAATTTCATTACTAGAAAGGCCAAGAGCAGCAAAAGAGGAGAAAGAAAACGGGCTCCAAGCTGGAAGGTCTGTCCCCTAAGACTTACTGAAGCAGAAGGAGAGCCAGTACCATTGCAGCAGGCTGCAGCCCTACTTATGGACCTGGTGGGTTTTAACATTTATAGGAGGGTAGTGCAGGGGATGCTGGGTCTGCTGCAGGTGTGGAGAAGGAGCTGCAGCTCCAGCTGAAGTTGCAGAGGTTGAAGAATATGGACACCAAACGAAACCCAGGAGCTTGCAACACCAGGCATTAAAGCTGCTTTCAACCAATGGCACGAACTGTCCCCTGGGAGTCCACACACCCTCTTCAGCACTCTTACCAGCCTTGTCTTGTGACAAGGTCCCTGACACCTTGGTCTGAATGTTCCAGCTCTCCCCTGTGCTCAGATTCCTTGCAGACATGTCATGAGCAGCACCTCTGCATCCAGAAATGGATGCTTCTAGTCCCCTTCACAACAAGCCCTACTTTAGGCTCTGTGGCTTGCAGTAGCATTTACTGAATGAGCAAGGTCTGCAGTTCTACCACAACCGTAGCCGTCAGTAGTCTGGGAGAGCATAGGATAGTGGGGAGCACCACCAGCCACTCAAAACTCCCCATTCCTTCCACCTCCAAGTTCTCATATTTCCAGCAGGCACTTAGCCAAGTACAAAACCAGCTTCCTGGCACTTCGCAAAGGTAAGGAAGCTTATGGACTACATATGAAATACCAGGCTGGACAGCCACTGACATAAGGTAAAAGGGCCCTTCTTCTGTAGTGATGCCTTTTAAGACCACCGCCATTTTTCTCCAGGTGAGCCATTCCCTGAAGAGAGAAGGGAGAGGAGACTACTCACAGCAGAAATTCACCCTCTGCTCCTCATCAGACAGCTAAGAAAAGCAGAGGAGGTCTCTCTCATTAGGAGACTGGGCCATTCCCCACTGCATCCTCTTCACCAATCATTATCCTGCTCCACATCCATCGGCACCACTATGCTTCCACCCATCCTATCCCCAAATGCATGCAGCTACTACCTCCTCCACGTCCCTCCAGTGCCTGGAATCCTTACTTGCTGGTGAAATTCATTGCAGTCAGGCTGCTGCTGCTCACAGGGTGAGAGGTGCATGTATCACTATCTTGTTGCACCTTTACATCAGCCACCACTTGTGATCTCTTTATTATCTAAAATAATGATGCTGTGGCTAGGAGCTCTAGATATCATTCCAGCACTGAAGTCTGAAATACCTTTATGAGTTGGGTTCACTGGGTCTGCTAGTGCTTGTGAAAAAGAGACTAGTTTTAGAGAGAGAGACCTGCTCACCTCACAGCTAAGTGTCCTGCTGCAGGGAGTTCACAACGCTGCAACAGTCCCCATTCACACAAACCAGCAGATCTAGGGTGGTTTTTAAGTAGGTGCTGGGTGTGTGAGAAGCCAGAAGGCAGCCTAGGAAAGGAGTTACAAGGCAAGCAGCAGGAGGAAACCAGGAGAACATTCATACAAAGCAAAGAGGTGTGGAGGCTCAGATGATTTTGTTCTCTCTGTGCTCTAATACTGAGGAGTGGTTTCAGCACTACTCCTTGCATAGCCTAACAAGGCTGAGCCTGAAAGCAAGGTGGGGAGTCACTTCCTGTTTCTAAATTGTAGTAGCATTTTTAATCAGAATGATCTCCTGAGTTCTGCAGGAGGACAGGACTGCTTAGAAAAGAATGTTTGCTGATTTGTGGGGCAGCAGGGACAGAACAAAGCCCTTCACCAGAGCAGAGAATAAACCAAAAAAGAATAAAAAGATGCAGCTAACAAGATCAAATGCTCTTGGCCATTTAATGGCTTTAGAATAACATTGTGCCATCTCCCCACGCTCTCATGGTTGCCTCTTGATGCTGGTCTTATAGTAAGGACCAGTCTGTTCCAGGAGAAACACGATCTGTTGCTGCAACTGGTGCTTTCTGAGGCTCAATCTCCATGTGTCCATGCTGAGAACACACAGTATTGTTCTGTCAGTGGGATCAGGAGTGGGGTTTGTCCCGACCTCAGATGGTCAGAAGTGAAATGCTCCACAGCAGTGGTTGCAGCAATGTTCAGTGTGAGAGCTGCTGAACATTTCAGATCAGCAGAGTGTTACGCATGCTCTGCATCAAGTGTCCACATGGCTTGCAGATGGTCTGCATACAGCTGTCCTGCCACCAAAGCATCACAGTTATATGTCAGAGTTTACTCTGAGCGAACATCAGTGCAGCAGTCAGGGCTCTCTGCATGCCCTTGGCATTTCCACTGCCCTTGGCGACGACAGGAGAACCTCCTGCCTTCCCTTCCATCTGGGTACAGACAGCCACGGCCCAGTCAGCAGCTGAGAACACAGGAAGACAATTCTGGGGAAGAAGACACAGAGCAAAGTAATATGGATTGTGGAGCACTCTACACTCTAGATAAAGGTAACAACATCCTCTCTTCCCTCAGCCTGGGCCCTCACTGCGTGAAGCAGTCATGACTGCAGTGACTGCAAAGGCTGAGCTTGTGTGTCAAGTCCTGCCTCTGGGCAAACACTCCTGGAGGACCCAGGGATATTTGTGCCCAGCAGAGACTGAAAGCATCTCTGGTCCCAGTATAGGCAATCTTGGGTCCTATCCCTGTGTGAATAACCATCAGCACTGGACAGAATCCTAGGAAAAGCCTCGAATGGGACCTGCTGAGCAGTGGGTCCCCTCCATCATTGCAGGCAGGTTTATCATGACTCTACCTAGGTTCTGCTTACCTTGGAGACCTGACACGCACAGAGCACCTCACCAGAAGCCTGAGGGCTGAGTAGCAAGACTGATGTGCCAGGAGACTTGTCACACAGTTGGTTCACTACCTTCATTAGGATCTAGGAGTGGCAGGGAGAAGACAATCAGGCTATAGCAAAGGAAACTGGCATGCAGCAGAGAACATGCCCAGCAGCTCCCTCTTACTGAATGAAGCACCTGAGGTACTGCTGGGCCAACAAGTCATGTCCATTACTCACAGAAAGGGAATCAGCTGGGATGGTATCAATGATGACAGGCTGGTTGCAATGTTTTCCTAGCAGGATTTTTGCCTTTTCTTCAGCCTGGAAGAGGAAACACACAGCACTTGAGGGGCATAGGTGGCATAGGGTGGGGTAGATGGGGACATACGTATGCAACACATGCACATAGGGAATGAAAGTGCTGCTCTGTGGAACAGAGGGAGGCTGAATGTTAGCAGAAGTAAGACCAGGAAATGGCAATTTCCACACAAAGACAGTGACCACAACACATTAAGAGTTTAGTATCACTAGAGAAAGAAGCAGGGTAATAAGTAAAATTTCAACCCTAGACTTCAAGAGGGCTAACTTTGCCACCTTCAAAACACTACTTAGAAGTATTTAGTAGACTACAGCTTTAGAAGGAAAGGGGGCCCAAGAGAGCTGGTCAATATTCAAACATTACCTCCTTCAGGCTCAAGAAAAATGTATTCCTTTGAAAAAAAACCAACAAACCAGTAAGGGAGGCAGAAGACCTTCATGGATAAGCACAGAGCTCTTGGGAAAACTCAAAAAAGAAAAAGGAGGTTTACAACAGGCAGAAAAAAGGTCTGGTCAGTTGGAAAGAAATATTACCAGAGAATGTAG
>VWYK01063478.1:0-45528 GCA_013399775.1 Semnornis frantzii | reverse complement strand
AGGAAGTAAAAGCTTTGACCTTGATGTTCTTTCTCAACATCTAAAAAGAGTAATTTCCCCTCTGCTCTTAACTCCAAGAGTGTAAAGATACTGAAATGGGTTCTAAGTATCTGGAGCAATGAACCAGACTTTGCTGAGCAGTTCTACAAGCTGTGAATGGGGACAATTTTCAATCCAGTCTCCACTTTGCAGCACAAGATAAAGGAAGCAGTCAAATGAGATAGGAAATCTTGTTTCAATTCCAGAACCCTTTGGCCAAACAGTTTCAAAACAAATGATGAGACACTTGTAACATAGAGATAGCAGTTGTAAAGCATATGCCATGTATTTATCTGTCTCATTTTGAATCAAAAAGGCTTCCATTATAGTCACAGGTAAGATTTATGGCTTGCTTTCATTTTCCTCGAGTGTACAAAGGATTTTAGATGCAGTTAGACTCCAAACATATTTCAGCTAGATGAAAAAGAAAGAATGTGTTTCTGTGGAGAAAACACAAGGGAGAAGGATCAACAGTATTTACCAAAATAAGCATCCACAGCTCATTATACTTTGTTGTCAGTTGTACTATTTGCTTAGATTGGCTTTGGGAACATGTATCTCTTTGAGCATATAATTACGGCTTTAATTAACATGCTTTCAACAAATGTTTATAAATTTAACTCAAGTGTAGGAAAATAAAATAAAAAGTGGGAGACTCGATTGTATCTGGTTTGTACTTTTGCTAGATAAGCACAATGGAGCATGAGCATGCTGTGAAAGAACGTGGGTATGAAGCTCAGCTTAAGGAAATGGAAGACACCAGTCAGAAGTCTAATGCTGAACTGAGACGTCTGTTAGTAGCACAGCAAAAAGCAACAAATCGGTGGAAGGAAGAAACAAAAAGTCTCACTGAAACTGCAGAAGCCAGGATCACTAAGCTAAAGTAAGTGCCATTTTCTTCCTCTTCTAGAAGCTGTTACCATTTTACTTACTGGTTGGTGTATGGCAGTAGACCTGTGGTGAAAAGCTGTGAAGAGCATTTGCCCCAGGCAAAAGAAGAAAGAATATTCTAAAGAGAACGTTAGGTCCCCTCAGTGAAGCTAACACTGAAGTGAAAATTTCTCATCTCATTGGTGTGTGTGAATTTTGTAATGACAAAAGTAAATGGAATGTATTACTTCTGACTTTCTCTGTCAAGGTACAGAACACTCAGCCTAGAGAATTTTAGCCTCAGATTGTGAAAAAAGCTCTGTCAGAATAGCTATTCAGACAGACACCATAACATTAGTTGTGGAGAGAGTCTACAGACTTCTCAAATGAGCTGGAAAAAACCTTTGGGACACACATCTAATGTTTTCTTCTGAGCAGCTGCTGTCATAAACGAGGATACAAATGAGCTGTGTGATTGCCTTAAGCAAAAATATGATATAAACTTTACTTTTCTCTCAGTTCATACAGGTTGCCAGGTAACCAGCTGATACCTATATTCCCAGCACAGAATATAAGGATACTTTTAGTTTTGAAAGGGCATAATAACAAGGGCATCTCACACAACAGCCACAGGTTACATATCATTGCTAGATGCTGAGAAACACAAGCACCTGTGGTGCCCATGAGCCTATATGCAGACAGATGTCAACTGGTTCAGAGAAGACAGTGGTGTTACTGGAAATGAGTGAGAAGTATCCCAGTGAGAAATGAGCCATTTGCAAGTTACATCTGAAGTCAAGTTTACAAACAACCTTTGTTTTAAATGCATACTGCTGTAGATGTTTTTCTTCCACTTGGGTGTTCATAGCCATTCAGAAACACCAGTAATCCCCACTGATCAGCTTATGAAATAAGCAGGTGGGGCATCTACATTCATCCCAGGTTTCCTTTTCAGCCTGCACACATGGCACAGTGTTAAAATGCAAATGAATCGATCTGTGCACAGTGGATTCATAGTGTCTGGCCTTTTTCTGGTATTGCTTTCCTCCGCTCAGCTCCCTCACATGCCTTGTGTTTGGCTGGCAAGTAACAGGCAGGCTGTGTCTAGCTGCAAGCTCACTCTGGTTAGCCAGCTAGCTGGTGCTTGCAAGAGGAGTTCTGAGCAGACTCTCTTTCAACAGAGGCAAAGATGTATGTTTGATGTAATTACTGACCTCAGGAAACTGTCAGATCAAGTAGAGTATAAATTAGAGATTAAATTAGCCTGATATTTTTCTAGAACTCCTTAGAACTCCTTATGTCCTTCTCCAAACTGGCTGAGATTGACAAGCTGATACATAGTAACTTCTCAGCTAGGAAGCCTGACTTCAGAAATCTCATTTCTTTAATATTAAAATGCTTAGAGAAGAATATAAAATTGCACACATCATTCGTTGAGGAAGTGCACTGAATGGGTTTCACAGGAAAAATTCAAGGTATGCAGCTCTGTTAATATGAGAGATTTTAAATGACCCTTCAGTCACCGAGAGTGTAGGATACACTCAGAGTTCTGTGCTCAGATTGGTTGTAGAAATCGCTTACTGTCATGTTAACAAGGAAGCAAAGCTTGTGCCCTATTAAAATTGAAAACCTGTGAATTTAGCTTTAGCTATTTCCTTTGGATTTCTCATGGGTTATCATTAAAATGGTTTACATATTCTCAGCTTGATCTGCAGTACTTCCAGTCTCCTGTGCAATTTCTGGAGTCAGAATTTTAAGCATAGGTTGACATTTCTTAGTTGTCAGAATGGCAGTGGTGTGAGTGGAATTAGAACGCAAGTTCACTACACAACCAAGGAAAACAGCTTCCTGAAAATGTTGCTGTACCTACCTGGTCTCCATCTTCTCTCTAGAGAAGGATCTGAATTCGGCCTCCAGCGAGCTTTACAAACACCAGTCTCGTATGTAGTGGTGCTACCCTTGGAAACTAGGCTCATTCCTCTTCAGTGACACTGTCATGACTGGTTGTACCTATTGTCTGTTCAAAGAGATTGATCAAACATTTATTGATGACCTTTCTGTTTTACTAGCAGCATCACTCAACTATTTTCCACTTTTTCAAGTGCTCCCTTCAGAGTGCTTGGAACACTGTCGTAGTAATGGATTGTTACCTATGATAAGTAATTCAGTTTAAATCATAGAATCATAGAATGTTAAGGTTGGACACCTCTCACCAGAACAGGTCACTCAAGGCCTCATCCAACCTGGCCTTGAACACCTCCAGGGAGGGAGCAGCCACAACCTCCCTGGGCAGCCTGTGCCAGTGTCTCACCAGCCTCACTGGAAAGAACTTCCTCCTAACATCCAGTCTAACTCTCCCCTCTGCCAGTTTAAACCCATTGCCCCTTGTGCTGCCATTGCAAGATCTTGTAGATTATCCCTCCCCAGCCTTTCTGTAAGCCCCCTTCAGATACTGGAAGGCTACTCTTCTCCAGGCTGCAGAGCCCCAACTCTCTCAGCCTGTCCTCGTAGCAGAGCTGTGCAGCCCTCTGATAATCTTTGTGGCCTCCTTTGGACCCACTCCAACACTTCGATGTCCTTCCTGTGCTGGGGGCTCCAGAACTGCACACAGTCTTACCCTTATCTGTCCAAATATAGGCTAGCTTTATTTTGCCTTAATGTGCTGCATTTTGCAAAGATTAAAGAACTGTTTATTAAGAGGAAAAAGCCTCATCAAAGTGTTGAGCATGTCTGCAAGACGCTGGGAGCTGTGCTTATTCACTGTCAGTTTTAGTGGTGTAGCTTCACTGCCTGTAATTAGCTGGGACTTACTAGGAGGTTTTTTGACATCTTGTCAGTAATGGAGAAATGCATTAATTGGAGAAGAAAAATACTTTGTAGTGTTTCATGCTAAGGTAAATTTTAGCTTTTAAATTTGTAGCTTATTTTCTGTAAATGAAACTATAAAATCTCTCGCAGTTGAGCACCTAGGTTCATAACTAGGTCCTGAATGTAGTTCAGCAGCTTCCAATTAAAAGGGAAAAATTTCAGACTTGCTAAAGAATTAAAACTGTGAAACAGCTGCCCTCCTATTTAAAGCATTTATGTCAAGTTTAAAATGCTGCTGTAGCAGACCAAAAGCTTAAGACCTTATTTATCTGCAGCAAAACGCTGACACAGAAAAGATCACAAACATGAGAGGAAGTCTGCTTTGTGAATCTGCATTAAAAGTAGGTGGTAAATTTTGCAGCCGTCACTGTTTATGTGTGAGACTGGCTCTGTGGCATCATCTGGAAAACTGCAAGTGTTTAATGTCCTGTATCAGAGAATACTGCCTGGTGAGCAGAACAGAAAACACCTTCATCATGGATTAGAAATTGTGAGTCTCCATCACGGCCATATGATCCTGTGCCTTCAGTAGCTGTTTTGGTTTAACTCTGTTACTTTTGAAGATGTTTTTCCCCTACTGTATAAGCTAGAAGCAGGAGTTTGTATCAGACACTTGCTCTGTCTAACAAGGAAGCTGGCAAGAGAAAGCAGCTTATTCTCTGCTAGAAGGTTATCATTTAAACTGGCATAAGTAATTTCTTAATGAAATCTGTGCAGTGATGATCTGGTATTACGGTGGCAAGTGGCTATAACTGAACCTATAATTATTATCTAGAAACCTAAACCATTCTACGATTCTGTAACTTTTTTAATCACCTTATTTTTCATGTTATATGTATTGCCAGGTATTTAACTATATAGATTCATAGATTCAGAGAGTGGTTTGGGTTGGAAGAGACCTTTAAAGATCATCTAGTTCCAACCCTCCTGCCAACAGCAGGGACACCCTCCACTAGACCAGGTTGCTTAAAGCTTCATCCAACCAGGCCCTGCACACATCCAAGGAGGAGGCATCTGTGACGTTCTTGGGGAATCAGTTCAAGTGTCTCACTACCCTCACTGTAAAGAATCTCTCCTAATACAGAGCAGAATAAAGTGGGTATGAAAATTAGCTCCTGAGTCACACTGTAGTATTCAACATACAGTCCTTGCTTATATTGCAAATTGATAATTACCATATTCATTTTAATCTTATCATAATAACATTTTGAGCATTTTGAGTGCAAGCAGAGAATGACAAATCACTTCTTACTTTGTGGCAAACTACAATTAAGTTGTGATTATTTAAAAAGCAAAATAAATTTGCAGTAAATGCATTTATCATGAAGGTATCTGCAAGACTTCTAGAGACGGATAGGTAAAGAGGATCTATTGAGTTACAGGCTCTGTTTGAAAGGGCTCTTGAGGCTAATGCAGGAAGTGGTATCACCAAGCTGTATAAGCAGGGTTCAAGTGAAAGGCTGATGTTCTCCTAGCTCTCCTCTGTATGTACTTTTTGAAGGTTGTGTGGTTTTGGGAGGGCTAGTTAGGCTGTGAGCTTAAAAGGAAAACAGTATCTTCCTTAGAAACTTCATCTTGTCATTACTTGACAGCAAGTGTACAAAGCTGAATCAAGATACCAGCATACACTTTTTGGTTTCAGATGGAGAGCTCTCCAAGTTTAGCAGTATATTGTACATCTTGGGGACAGTCTGAGGCATTCCTTGGCACTTCACAAAGCTACCGTTTGATGCATCAGATTCTTCTAAAAATGTGAGAGGTGATTTTTTTTTGGGGGGGTGTGACATGTAGCAAGCAGAATTCCAGTTTCTAATGAGAATTATTACTCTTACAGCATAGTACAGGCTTGATAAATGAATGTTTTTAAGTAAGTCATAAACTTCCTAACAAAAGTCATAGTCATGTCTGCTGGGGAGGTAGTTTACATAAAAGGATTTCCTAACTCCATTTCACCAGAACTTTGCTGTTAGTGGAGCCTTGAGTCAGTGTCCCATTTGTTAGTGTAGGTGTTTCCTGTTCCTTTTCACTTAAATTCATGATCTGTTGCTGTTTTTCAGTTCTATCCTCATTACTTTTATTTTCCACGTGAATGTGTCTGAAACATTTTGGCTTCTTTCCTAACGGAAGTTAGGAGCAGCATGAAGGAAGCATTAAATAGTTTTAAGAAATGAAGCAATATGAGTGAACATTGGGTGATTTTTTTTTAATTCAAAACCAAATGAAGTAAATTTTGCAACTTGCAACAGAGCAGAATGTTGGTATTTCCAAACTAAAAGATCAGTGAAAAACCTGTAGATCAAAAAAGGTGATAATTAAATTGATCCTTTAAGGTTTCACTGAAATTCTGTGCTGACCTGGACATTTGGGTCTCAGTTCAAGTTAAACATGTAACCACTGCCTGTAAAAGTGAACTTGGAAGTAAAACACAGTGCTGAAAGAGCAGGCAATGCATTGAATACCTGTAGACTAAATATCACCATTTGCTTCATAAAAATACATTCTAGACTTCATTTACAAGAAGAGTTTTGTTCCATCTTAGCACCTTAAGATGCTGCACAACTTTAGAAGGATTTATTGGTAATAGACCTCACCTTCACCTTGCAAGAGGGCAGGGAACCAGTTTTGCTTCAACATACTCATGCCAAAAGCCAGTCTTGAGGGTAACTAAGCAGGTCAGTGCCTCTTGCAACATAGGTCATCGTTGTGAATAAAAACATTGCCCTTGGCAGCATGACTAACACCTCATGACTAGTGTTTATGCTCCTTATTCCTACTAAAGGTCCAGTCTGGCAGACTGAAACAGGGCTGTTTGACTTCTGGCTGCCTCGGTTTTAGTTTAGTACTTTTGGGTTCTAATGGCATTTACTGCAGTGAACTTAGACAGCAAATATTTACAATTATAAAACAGTTATGCAAATGAATGAGTACTGTTAAAGGGAGTAAAACAGCAGTGCAGCACTGGTTTATTTCAAGAGGGGTTATCTCAGGGCTTTTCTACTGAATTTAGGTTCTTTCTTTAAGAATTTGTAAACAACTACTTTATTTGTAGCATTTTATATGTGTTTATAAACGTGCAAAAACTATCACCCTCAGATTGAGTTTAGGGGAGCTTCAAATTTTAAGGTGAATTTAATGCTCCTTAAAGCCCATATTGAGCTTGGCTGGGATGAAGTGATTTTTCTGTGTGGTGGTGTGGTTTACATTCATGACCAAACCAGTGCTGATAACACGGCAATGTTTCAGCTGCTGCTGAACAGTGTCAGGGCCTTCTCTGTTTCTCATTCTGCTGCCCCAGTGAGTAGGCTGGGGGTGGGCAAGAAATTCAGAGGGGACACAGCCAGGACAGCTGACCCCAAGTGACCAAAGAGACATCACTAAGGCAACCAGGTGGAAGCTCTTCCAAAGTAGCTATTGCCTGGACACTGGCAGGACATTGGCCTGCTGGTGATGAGCAACTGCTTTAACATCCTTTTTCTCCCTTCACTTATTACCCAAACCATTCTATGAATCTGTTTTTTTTTTTTCTCCTGACCCATAAGGTTTCACACCTGTACCTTTCTGGTTCTCTCTTCCTTTCCACCAGGAGAGAGTGGGCAACTGGGTGGGAGGCTTACCTGCCAGCTGGGGTCAATCCACCTCAAGATGAAAGGACAGACATGGGTTTGAGATAGAGAAGCGCCTTAACACTTCCATTTAGTTGAGCTGGTTACTTGCTGTGTTTCAAAAAGCTTGCACTTGACAGCTGGGGTCTGAGACTGAACCACTAATTCAGTTCCAATCAGAAGAATGATGTGAACTTCCAAGAGGCAAAGTCATCTTTCACGTTCTTTGTAGGGGGTTAAAAAGAAAATAGTTAGAGAGAAGTCTGTTATTTTTTAGATATATAAACTGAGTCCCACAAACACACAGTGCAAGAGAAAGTGTGTACAGAAGAGGCTAAGTAATTTAGCAGTTATTTCCATGTTGCAATGCGTCTGAAGAACTTTAAAAGTATTCACTCCTTAATAAAGTAATAAAAATGAATAACAATATATAGTATAAACAAATTGTTTCATTAATAATCTTAACTTACTATTGCCATTGTCTAGTAATAAGATATAATTTGGGGAAAATAAAAATTATTTAAGATGAACTTGTTATCTTGGAACTACTATATTGAACAGCAGCGGTTTTTAGTATTTACTTGATGTATACTTGTCACTTACAAAAAGGGAATTCTTACCATATTGGTTTTAAGTACTTTGCTTATCTTAAGTCATCTGACTGCAGCTATTTTGGATGTCTTTGTTCCAGTTTCTGCTTCTGAAATATTTCTGTCATAGTTGCAGTCCCTGACTCATCAGTAGCCATGTGTGGGCTTTGGAGTTCTCAGGTTTAACTTTTCTATAATTGAAAAGGATCTGCCTCTGAAAAATGACCTTTTTTGTGCCTATGTATGAAGTGCTGGGCATGGCTGCCTTCTTCTCCCTACATCCTGCACAGTACACAAACTGCACAGCATCTTGAGATGAAGAGGTCTTCTCCATTTCTGAAAAATTATTCTTGGCTGCAGTTCTGTAATGTTTGGCAGCTATGGCTGCCTATTTTAAGATGTTCATTAAAGAAAAAAAAAAATTAACAGGATGAGAGACAGCTGCAGGTACTGGCAGTATACAAAATTCATAATCACCAAGAGTAACTGAAGCATATTATAGTATAACTCAACCAAAAAAACCCAGCTGGCACATGCTATATTTGTCATAGGAGAGTTTTGCAGAGTGTTCGTGCTACAGCTGGCGGATTTATCACCCGTCTGCCAACATGCTAAAAGCTCACCTTAGTTTCCTGCTCACTTAACAAAGACAATACCGAGTAGGGACTGATTTGATTATTCAAGAGTTAGGGTTACTGCTCAGTTTTAATAGGAAATCCTCATCATGTGTGTTTGGGGGAAGGTTAACAATCGCAATGCATCGATTGTCTGGCTCAAAAGCTGTCACGTTTCCATATGCTTACAAGGTTAAACCCTTCCTTCAACTACATGGTCAGTATGATCCAATTGTCAGAATAATTTCCTGAACACTGGTTATGGCCAGTGCTGCTAAGAATGTTAGTTCCACACCTCAGGATGAGTACAGGAGACTGATTGCTTCAGTAACTGATAATTTTTGATGCAGAAAATTAATGTGTTCAGATAGGCTTCTGAGAGGATGTAACAAGGAAGGTGGTTTGTCAGTTTAACAATTGATTTTCCAAGCTGTTTACAATGTTCCAGTATCTGATGCTTTACTGTGTGTTAATCACCATCTTCTCTTCTGCTTCATAGAAGTGAGCTGAGTCAACAAAAACTCCGTAACCAGGTGCTCATTTCTCAGCTGGAAATGGCAAATGAAAAGGTAACTGAGGTAAGATAATGACTGATAATGACAATAACATTCCCTTACAGCCTGATGCAGGCACATTAGGATCTTAGAGAAACCTATTTTGATGAGTTGTGCTGCTGGTTTAGAAAAATTAAAGGGTTTTGACAGGAGTAGTTATAACTGGAAAACCCCCACTGGTTCTGCTGACTGACACATTCCAGTGTCAGGGAGACAAATGAACTTTACTCTCGAATGAGAAGAAAAGGTAAAGGAGAGATCATCTTCCAAGGTTACTAATCTAGGAGCTCTAGATAATTCAGGAAATGTTTCCAAGGTCACTTATGTCAGTATAAGCAGGCATACCCTAAAAGGAAGTAGTTATGGTATGGAGAATGGAGCATATGCAGAGATAGCAAATTCCTCACATGCTTTGTATAGTATAATTTACACTGCATGTGCATATATGCATACAGATAAAAGCATTATCCATTAAAGATTAAGGGCAGGGTTGTTTTGGAATGTGCACTGTTCAATAATTAATGGCCACTTCAGAAAACAGCTATCCTGTCAGCCTCATAAATCCAGGATAACATCCAATTCTGACTAGCATAAGTCCTTCTGTGTGGTGTTTTTGTGTAGTGCTGCGTTACTTAGAGGAGAAAAATGGAGCTGATGCAAAACCAGCTTTCAGTAAGCAAAGAGCGGTCAAGAATATACAGATCCTTGGATAAAGAAATCATCTCACTTACCTAAGCGTAGCCTTTTTCCCTTTGAGTATAGCTAAAACATTTGCATTTCAAGATTGTGTGAATTAAATTACTTGGCTGAATATGTCAGCTTTCATGCATCTTGCTGCAAGATGGTGAAACGAGTAAAATTTCCTCTGCAGATCACTCTGAGTCATTGGAAACCTCAAATGATGTTGTACTTGAGCTGGAAATTCTCTGAAATATGTCAGCAGTATGTCTTCAGTCTTTTCCTAAGTAGTAAACAGATCCACTTCTTAAGTTCTTCTTAAGCTTCTTCACTACAGGATGTATAGATCCAGTAAGAAGAACTTTGCATTTGTAATAAGGTATTTTCTTTACACAGGATGAAAAATTAATGATGGAGTGTCGAGAGTACATTGATAGGCTGCAAAGACGACTGAGCCAGGCAGAACAGAGGGCAACTACAGCGTCTCAGAAGGTACCAAACTAACAGAGAGCTGTTTTGTCTAATCCCAGTGAACATTACAAAAACAGTTCACTTTGCCTCATTCCTGGGGCAGAGGTGATCGTTTATGTACATTATTACTAATAGAATTTTACCAACAAGCTGTATTTTGGATGTCAGCACAAAACTGATGCATGTTCAGTTAAATGCCACCTTCTGACAGGATGCTTAAGTGACGGCAGAGATTTGTTTACGGAAACAAATTTAATGTGCATTAAACTCGTGTGGTTGAAAACATGTGAATGAAGGTGCATGAACATGGCCATCTTCAGAAATGGCAGTTCAGAAAGAGGAGAAACCTCTTTAACTGCAGCTGTTTGCACAAGACAGGCTTCTTCAGCTTGGTGACAGCTGCAGCAGTCACAAGCAATGGCCTCAGGTGGTGAAGAACAAATCTTGTGCTGACTCTTACACCTGTATCCTGGGCACTCTGGTTTACAAACAGGCATGTCTTGATTTGATGGCTGGAGAACTGCCTTCATAATTGCAAGGCAGCATAGCTCTTCTGTGGGAACTCTGTGAATTCTTCAGCCTGATGAAGTTCTCTGATCTCATTCACTGCATGACTGCACAAAGAGCAGGGGGAAATGGTGTACAGTAGTTGCAGGACAAAACTGATAGTGCAGACCTGCACGGTGTTCAACTCGCACCCTGGTGTACCTTCTGCCATGTCCTGTGTGAGCTGCCAGCTATCAGAACCACTTTGCCATGTTATTAAATAATAGTAATTCAGTAAGAAACATAACACAGGATGCTGTCTGCACTGGTTTAACACGTGTGTATTCTGTAAAGAAGTCTTTAAAGTGTACTCCTGCTACCTAATCTTTGATCATCTTGGATCTGAAACGACAGCTGTAGAGTGCATTGTCAATTGTACTGTCTACCCCAAACCTCCATTCTCATATGCTTGTCTTTATGGTATCTATGCCTTTATGGTATCTTCCAGATCGAAGTTTTACAGATCCTTTCATCTTACAACAGCCCATATAAGAAACTAACTCCTTTTTAATTACAGCTCAGCGTGATAACTGCACAGAAGAAAAAAGCTGATTCCCTGAAGTATCTGGAAAACACTTAACTATTGTTCATTTACTGTGTTGGAGTTGAGAAGGTTGCTGGAGAAACGTCATATTGGAACGTTAAAAGGGAAAAACACATGGCAAGGCTTGTAAAACTCAAGATACATGTTTGCTGGTTTATTCAGGTAAGAAAGGTGTGGATGAAGATACTCTGTGGTTAAGATTGGAAGAAGACTGCAGAATGTTGTAATTGAAGTCCTTTCGTGTAGCAGATGAAACAATCCGATACAGTGCTGTGGCTGTGGTGAGTTTTGGTCTGAAAAGCACCAGCTCCAGCTGTGACAAGATTTGTGCACAGGCAACAGATAAACTTCTGTTGACATCCATGAGGAGCTTTGCTCACATGCAGTTGGTATCTTTCACTTTCCTGTGGACTGCAGTAACTTGGGAATGTTCTGAAGATCTTTTGTGAACTATAACAAGATACTAATTACATCTTGAATGTCAAATAACTGCTGGTTTAATGGTAGGCATTACAGGTAGGAAATGTCTCCATTGCCTTCCAGTGTTAGCAGTGTTCAGTTTGTTCTGATGCCCCTGGGAAAAAGTTAATAAACTGCTGCTGTGGCTATTCCTACAGCTGATTGCTAAGGACTGTAATCCGTTTGCATGTGGCTGGGAACTTCAGTTTTCTCTCACTTCCATTTGCCCAGAGCTGGTGAAGTCTTTCAGTCATCCAGCTTTCATGCATTTTGATGTGTCTGAACTCTCTGGGTGCCAGTGGATAGGAATTCTCTCACAGGCATGTTTTTCTTGGATAGTTGAGAAACTTCTTATATATCATTCTGAAACTGAACTTAGTGTTCTCTTTTAGCATAGATCATAAACATCTGATAGGTGTTATCTGATGTTGAGGTGCTCCCATCTTGAGCTTCCATGACACACCTTAAAGTGTGATGAGCATTGTTCTGCTTTGTAACTTCTAAATCACTTGATGGAGAATGCTTAGCCAGTGCTTGATGAAACCTCTTGGTTTGGACTGACAAACTCATACATCTGTTGCGGTGGATCTTCACCATATTTGCATCTTACAGACCTGGGTCAGTCACTACAGGGAATTAAGTTTGTGCCACCACTCAGAAACCTGGCTCTGCAGGTAGAGCCTGCAAGATGGAAACGGGCTCAAGAAAATTTCTTGCTTATGCAGAATAAGGCATTATTTCCTAAAGCTGTACACACTTCTTTACTAGTTCCTTCTTGATCTGATGTATGCCTGTATCCACTGCACTCTAATTCTGCTCATGGACTTCAAAGATTGCTCAAAGCAACACGGATACACTGTCCAGCAGCTCCACACATCTGCTGCGGTGAGGTTTTCATCAATCAGCCACACACGTGATAGAGGGAGGCAAGCATCAAGCACCTTACTTCCATTTGCATAATGCACATCTGAGGTGATGACAGAACACCTGGAAGATTTTGTCTGAGCCATTAATCCCATTCACTTCTCAAAGAGAGGCTCTAGCTGCGGAGTGAAACCTGGCTGAGCGTGGCAGGCAACTGCAGAGTTTTCAACAGTCGGTTTTGTTCCTCCAGACACCGAGAGCACCTGCTTGGTTCTTTTTAATGATGGTTGTATTTGTTTGAACTTGTGCTGCAGCTCTTCTGCTGTGCTCCTTTGCCAGCATGTGAACTGCAGCAATAGCAGAAGCACCTAATGGTAAGGCAGCAGAGCAATGACAGCAGGTGACACAAAAAAAATAGGTACCCCACCTGTCTGCTTAATCCTCCAAGCAGATAGAAAATTACCAAATGCATCTGTCTGAGCCGCAGAGGGAATGTGGTCAGCTTCAGCTTGTCATCCTGCCGCCACCTCCTTTCATTTCCGTTTGCTGTCTAGAGGTGGCTGCTGGCATGTTGCTCTCAAGTTGGATTTGCAGAGGGAAGGCACTTGCTGAGGCAATTAAACTTTCAGTCTTGCTGGGTAGGTAAGTTTTGCTCTTTCCCTCAGGAAACGATCGTTTCATGAGATTGAGGAGCAGGCTTTTCAGCCATCTGTTGGGGTTGGTTTACATTTGGTTCTGTCTGTGTATTTCTCCTCACTATTCCTCTGTAAAGTTTTGTTTCCCCTGCCTTCTTTCCCACCTCAACACTAGGTTTTGAGTGTTTCAAAGATTCCCTAGTGTGATATTAATGCTTCCCATTGAGTAAAGCTACTCTGGACTGTGTTTATTTAGGCAGAGTTTCTAGGTGAATAGTTACTTCCATTCAACAGGTGAGAGAGACTGACTACAGAGGGAGTCTGAGTTTCATTTGGGGTCTTCCCAAGAGCCCTGTACCTTCTGGCATAGGCCAGATTTTGAAAGGTCTATTACAAGAAACTTTTTCATGGTCTGCTGACTAAAGCCAAAGCCTTACTTGGGTAACCTCAGCAGTGCAATCCCTCTCAGAGAGAGAGAAGCAAGACCATTAATCAGCTGTAAGAGCCTCTGTCAGACTTTTATTCACGCTTTGAAGAGCTTCTACTAGCACTGGCAATTCTTAGGAGAGGCATCCTTTCATCCTCACTCTTTGAAATGTTTTTGAGGGGTGCCATTCACAGCTGCCCATGAAGGGAATGCATGTGATACATGTACAGATCTGAGAAAAACTACTTACCCATCACTGCTTTGCAAGATGTATTGTTCGATGTACAACTTCAAACCTTGTCCTTCATGTCCATTCTGTAATTCCACCTCTTGGGCATAGAGGAAACAAGGGGAAAGAACCTGCTGTGTCCTTCAGGTCTGGTCTCCTTGAGATGCTGCTAGAGCAGCAAACAGTCAGCATTGCCTGACTATAAGCAGTTTGTGGTGGCAATGTACATTCAGAGTACTTATCTGGAAGACCTATGGCTAAGAAAGGTCATGCTCCCCATCCAGTGGGACGTGTGATGTGGATGGGCTTTGCAAGGGCATTGCATCAACAAACAAACTGTCTCGAAATAAGCAGCATCTCTTTGAGAATCAGAAGGCAAAAGCATACCATTTTCTGTGGATGGGATAAGCACAACTGCCAGTAACTAGGGCCCATGCTGTTCCTTAGAACACTCAGACCTTTCTCCTGCAGCCACAGCAAGCCTGCTGGTACTTGTAACTAGCTACACAAAGTGCTTAGGTTAACCATGAAAGGCATTTGGCTCATTGCAGTGAAGTGTTTATCTAGAATCATAGAATGGTAAGGTTGGAAGGGACCTCAAGGATCATCCAGTTCCAACCCCCTGCCATAGGCAGGGACATCTCCCACTAGCACAGGTCACTCAAGGCCTCATCCAGCCTGGCCTTGAACACCTCCAGGCAGGGAGCAGCCACAACCTCCCTGGGCAACCTGTGCCAGTGTCTCACCACCCTCACTGGAAAGAACTTCCTCCTAACATCCAGTCTGAATCTCCCCTCTGCCAGTTTAAACCCATTGCCCCTAGTCCTGCCATTGCAAGACCTTGTTAATAGTCCCTCCCCAGCCTTCCTGTAGGTCCCCTTCAGCTACTGGAAGGCTATTCTAAGGTCTCCTGGAAGCCTTCTCTTCTCCAGGCTGCAGAGCCCCAACTCTCTTGGTCTGTCTTCATAGGAGAGCTGCCCAAACCAATCAACTACTGCAGACTCTAAAACACTGCTGGGCAAGGCTACTGCAAAAATGTACAGCATTTATTCACATACAGACAAAAAGGCACAATTCTACCGAATAGTTTAACAAAAAATACAGCTGTCTTCAACTAGGTCTTTATAAATACTTCAGAAAAGGGAGAAAATAAATACAGGATTGGGCCATGTAATATAAAATAGTCATCTCTACATATACTTTTTTATTTCTATCTGCTTCTCTTCATGCACCTTTTTTAATTCATTTCAGCTGAATGGACACCAAAGCTAGGCACATAGTGAAAAATCTTCTGTACAAGGTCTTACAAACGTCATGACAATTGTCTCGAATTTCAGAAATTAAGCTTTATACACAACACCTATAACCCTTCATTTAGATTTGAGAGAGTTTATAACCTAACAAATGGCATTCCAGGCAACTCTACAGAAGTTCAACTAGCCTACGGTTTGACAGAACACACCGATCGCAGCCAACGGTCTCTTGGTCAGTCTGCACAAGGAAACGCTTACGAACAGAAATTCAGCAAATTCAGCCTCTATCCCAACAAAATACAGGGGTGGGTTTCTATTGTCACTGCTGTACTTACAACTCTTCTGCTGAGCGCTACGCAGGGGAGACGAAGCTAACCTACAGAGCTGGTCACACTGCAGTCTTCTTACAGCTTTTTTTTTTTTTTTTTTTTTGGTTTTGGTTCAGCTTAACTTGAAACATTCGAAAGCTTATTAACCTAAACATCGGGGAGCAAAACGGGTAAGGCATTAATTCCGCACAACGTTAGCATTCATAATAGTGCAAATTAACAAGGTACCTCCTTCGGACTGGCTTGAGGTTCAAGCTTTACTTAGAATCTTAATTTAGATCATTCCACCTATGGCTTCACAAACAATTCCCCATATGGTCAGGAGCCTCTTTCTTAAAATAGCAGTGCCTGGCTGGAAAACACTGCTGCAGGTCGAGTAGAACTTACCTGCCTTTACCTTTTGTCTGCTGCTGTGTGAGATCAGATAAGGACTTTTAACACATCCCAAAGGTGACTCCACAAGGCGAGATTGACCAGTGCCCTGTGTGCCTTTCACCTCTCTAAGCCATGCAGTTAATCTAGCTTCTTGGGAGCAGGAATGGTGCTGCTTAAGTGCACCACCGGACAAAAAATTCCCCTTCCTCACAGAAGGTTAAAACTTCTGAGCTTCAGAACAAGCGATAGGGCTGCACAGCTGAAATATTTAGATATTTAAGTGATAACTTGCCCAGCAAGGTAAGAGTCTTAGTAAGCCTTTTTCTCTTTTTTTGATAGAATGCTCTGGAAGACAGAGTTATGGCAGAGTTCTACTGTGTTATCAATGCTCCCTGCTCAAGAGGCAAGCATCTGATGCAGTGGTCACAATGGCAGGCAAGGTGGGGGAAAGGGGATCTTTACACCTGTCTGTGACACACTGCTGCCTTGTCACCAGTACATACTTGACTTGGCTCTATGCAGAATTCCAAAGTGTGCAGGCTCCTAACACTCCACATGTGCACTCTGCTCGCTACAAGGCCGTACCCTAATGACCTGCTCATATTATTGCTCATCACTTACTCGTTATTGCCGTTTGCAATTAGTAAAAAAAGTTCCCTCTTCCATCAAATCTAGTCCAGAACACCTTTTTTTTCTTCATTTGACTGTAAAGAGATAGTCATAATTTATTGCCTTTCAATTTTATTCTACTTAAAAATATATATTCATTTTAAAGTAACCCTTTAGCATTGTAAGCCTGGCTTTCCCAGTACATGCCAGTAGTGCATACCTGGTGGGCTTTGGGAAATGCTAGTGACTAGTGCCTTAGACTTTCTTCACTGGAATTCTCCTCATACTCCTGGCAGCAGCTGACTGACTGAAGGGTGACAGCTTATTCCACAGGGGACTGTAACCCACAAGCCTGACCCCTTCTCGGACCTTTAGAGAGTTCCCTCTGTGCCCAGTCTGAGTCTTCAGAGGCAGCTGCACCCTGACCTCTCCCTTCCTCCTTCTCCAGTATAATGTCCTAGTTAGATGTGGTCATCTCGTAGGTGTATTTACATGTAAACTCTGGAGGTTATGGAGGGGGTTTCAGCTGCCATCTCTGCTCAAAGTGAAAGCAACAGAAAACATTTTCTTCAAAGGGAGGAGAAAGACCTGCCTCCACCAAAGGACAGTGACCACTGGTGATGGGGTTTAGCAGTGCAGTATGGTTAAACAACCATCTTTGATCCAATACACACTAGTTATGTTAAGAGCTTGTGCTTTTCCAGAAGGCCTGGGAAGGAAGGAAATTTTTATCAGTGCTTTTTAGCTAAAAATTTTGAACCTTTTAATAGGGTTTTGTGAGTTATTTTAGTGTTCATCACAAATCTGTTTTTAGTAGTGATGTCATTTTTCTGTTTACTTGGGAAAGCTGCAAATAAAGGAGATTCAAACTTCTCACAGAACTGGGGTGGGGCAGGGGAAAATAAAAACCACCAGCTTCGAGTGCATGTAAACATGTTTATACAGCTCAGGAATAAGTGTTACCAATTCGTCAGTCTGCAGCCTTGTCTAAGAACTCTCCTCTCTCACACCAATAAATAATGTGGAGTTGGCTTGTAGGCAGTGACTCAACTGACCACGGTGCTGAGACCGTGTCCCTGTGTCCGGTCAGGATGCCAGGATGCTTCTCCTAATAATGTCTGTCCTTCTGCTGATAGTGCTGCTTGGACTGAGCCTCTGCTGCCTGCACTTCTTGTCGGCGACTTCAGTCTCCGAGTCACTCATTTCGGCATCGGGGACGTACCCATCATTCTCGCTGTCAGGCTTCAGCTTGCTTTTGGCCCTGTCCTTCGGTGAAACTCTGCCCACGCCCAGGTAGGGGTAGCTGGAGTTCTGGCGGCAGGTTTCCTCTGGGCCCTCACCCTGCTGCTGCCTCTCCCCCTTCTTTGGAATCCGGAATCCGCCCCAATTTTTGACTGGGCTGGTGGGCGTGGTAGGCACTTTAACTACTGTCTGATTAGAGTTAACTTTGACAAGACCCCCATTGCATTTAGGCACTATATCCCTCCTCGTGCCAGGTGCTGACCTACCACTGGAGTGGTTCACAGCCCTTTTATTTTCTGATTGCCTCTGAGAGAGTTCCGTGGGTCTCAGCGGTTTGTGGTTGTGTTTTGAAGTCTTTTCCTTGAGCTCCACCTTGATCACCTCACACTGTGGACGATTGTCTCTTCGTTTTCTGTGGTCTGGTATAACTAGGCCGTTCTTCTGCTGTGCCGAGACGATCCGTGTGTCTGCAAAGGTCTTGTCAAGGTGTATAAAGCCACCTGGTGCTGCACCACCTTCCCCCTGGCTGGGCTGTGTCGGCAGGGATTTGCTGTCACTCCCAGCACTGCTTCTTGCTCTGTCTCTTTTGTGTGGTCTTTTCAAAGAGTGGCTTAGAGATGTGCCCATTTGTTTCCTGAAGAATGCAGAATGCCATTTCAAATCCTCTATCTTGGGGGCATTGGGGCCCAGAGATGGACTGTTGAACAGCACTGTGTTTTCCATTGAGGAGAATGAGGAAGGCACACCTACGTGGAAACAAATCTCGTTCAAGCCAATCACTTCTGTGTCTGGGTGAATACCTTACTCTAACTCTGTCTCCATGCCTGACATGTTCTTCAGGGCAAACAGGTATTTGGTGGCAATTCTGGGGCTATGTCAGTGTTGCACACCATACTGAATGCTGTGTGGGCTTGTGTTCCCTTTAGCCTGCCTACACCTGTAGCTAATACACATCCTAGTGCTGCTGTAGCCACTAGGACAGAGACTCCTCAAAGAGCGGGTGGGTCAAGGAACCACTGAGTGGATCTGTTTGATGCCATGTAAAATACAGCAGGTAAAGTTACTGAACACTTTAAGGATAACCTAGTTAATGCAGTAACTTTGAAAGCACTCATCTTTCTGAGACATTATTGTCAATGAGATTAGGCAGAAAAAGAACCACTTTGTTTTAAAAACAGAGTGCTGCCTTTTCAGAATTGAGCTCTTTAAACAGCCATCTATGATGCAGAGCGGCACAGGCAAACCACAGGCTTAGGAGGTACCATATGGCACGTGAATGTAAGTCATGGTCTCCTGTCTTAAGGAGTCATTAAAGAATCACACTGGGAAGGATCTGCAGCAGCCAGCATTCAGTGCCCTAATGGACAGGAACACTGACTTAACAGTTTCTATAGCAATGTGCCTACTATTAAGAGCTGCACTGACTCATTTTTTTCTCCCAACCTGCTAAGGCCTGGTGGCCTACACAAGGTTTTAATGAGAACAAATAAGGTCCCGGGTGTCCTTCAAAATTAAGTCATTAGCCTGTAACCAAACCTTTCGGTGCTTGTGTCTGTGGCCTTATGCAAAAAAAGGTAACAGCGAAGCATACCTGAAACTCTTTCTTGTTCCAACTGCTTTGCGTAGACATTAAATATCTGTTCTTGAACTTTGCAGACAGACCTCTTGATTTTTTCCCTTCGGGTCACCATGTAAGTGAGGTTACGCACCTAGGAGGCAGCAAGGTGATGAGTTTTACAGGACTTGTGTGGTTATAGTGTTATCTCTGCTTTGAATTAATTCATTTGAAGAGCTATGCAACATTTAAACAAGTCAGCAATGTATTTTAGATTTAACCTTCCTCTCACACTTCTTAAATACCATTTAACTGACACATTATTCCCTCAGATGCAGGAGGGCTAGAGCACAACAGCAGCTTCCATGAACACCTGAATGACCTTTGCCTACATATGCACAAAGAGGAAAGCTAAGAAGTGCTGGAAATGGCCACATATGCTCAGTATTTAATAGCCTCACACCATTTTCTTCATGAGAGACAACAGAAAATAATTCTTACTTAACAGCAAGTGTGGCTCAATGAGCATAGCATGAAGCACTCAGGGAGTGAGAAAAATGGAGTAGTGAAATATTACTAAAATGAGGTATCCTGGCCTTTCATTACACTTAAAAATGAAAAGAATACATACGGAGTAGTTTAAGATCCAGAGAACAAGGTGACAAACTCAACTTATTCAGCTGATCAAAAGGAAGATAAAATGAACTTGAGCACATGGAGCAGAAAGAAATGGACTTGGGAACAGCTCTCACACCGAGCAAGAGAAGGGTCATGGGCTGGAAGCTCAAACTAGAAAAAAAGCTTGAAAAGAAAAGCTGCAGCAATTCATTAATTAGCCGTCAGCGTCCTTCACAAAGGATGCAGTAGCTGCATGAACACCTGCTGCCCTGATTCAAAGACTGGGCAGCATTCTGGGACAGAGGCTCCAGTTCTCCTGAGCCAGGTTCTGTATGTGGCCTACATGAGCCATAAGCTGTATGGAGGTGAACCACTTAAAGTAATGTCAGTACTTCCAGCTCTAACATATCTTAAACTCTGTTAGTTAACAAAAAAAAAACCAAAAAAAAACACACCACCAAACCCAAAAAAACAAACAACCAAAAAAGGAATTTGGTTTGTTAAAAGGTCAGATGTACTCAAGTTCAGACATCAAACTGATGCTGCTGAGCTGTTCTTTACCCACTCAAAACCTAATTGAGTGGAATTTCAAGTGCCTCACAAACCCACTACAGACAGTCCTGTGAAATGTCATCCTACTATGCTGTGTCAACAGAACCCAGATCTGCTGCAAATCACGGTATGCTTCATCTTTTTCTTGTGCACCAGATAAAAGGAGCAGAGAAGGCCCTTAAAGGCTAAAAAAGGTGCAGCTGGGGGTTGCAGTCCAGCTCCCAGCAAGCAGTGTTGATCAGTAAAGCAGCATAAGCGGAAACACAACACTGCAGTCAGAAGCCAAGGATGCCAAGCCCTGCTGCCCTGTGAGCTAAGCCTCTCTCTGAAAAGCGCAGCTGGTGTGCTGTGGAAATCCAGCAGAAAGGGTCTGGTCTGACAACACAACTTGGAGGCAAGATGCAGCATGGGGCACACAAGCCAAGCGCTAAGCCCGTCCCTGGGGACTCTGCTAAGGCAGGCCTGCACACCTCTCTGAGCGCAGGCACTGCCGTGGCTTACCCGCTCTAGATCCTGCCGGAGGTGCGTGAAGAGCTGGAGCCTTCTGAACAGCACATCCTGTTCCCGCTTAGCCAGATTGTCCTCTTCATCCTTCTTTGGGGTAATCAAAGGCTTATTGAAGTTGGCTTTTCTCTTCAGCTTCCAGTACTGGTAAAGGAACTCCACCGGCTCCTCAGGCAGCCGTAGAGCTTTAGCCACTTCCAAAGACTCCACGAAGGTATAGAACTCATCCTCCAGCTGCTGGAGCTTCTGCTTGCGGAGGCTGACCCTGTGAGCCTCCTCCTGGTTTTGATCCATGCTGTGGAAAGTGTCCATGCGGGCAGGAAGAGAGCTGTCCTGAATCCCATTCCCATTCTCCTGTCCAGGGCTCTCATTGAAAGTCTCCTCATCAGTTTTCTTGTTGGAGCTGTGCTTGGGACAGTAGGACTTAAATTTCACCTCATCATTCTCTGCCAGTATGGTCTTCATCTCCAAGCCACGGTCAAATGCACAGGTGACATGGAAGGCTGTTCTGCAGTTCTTCACTGAACACTACAGAAATTAAATTAATCAAATTAAATTAAAGAAGCCACAGTGCCCAGAACTACTTGAGCAGCCAGGGCTGCCTTGGAAGAGCAACCCTGTCACCACACTCCGCTGCTGAGCTGTGTGTACTTTGTTGCTCTTTAATTAGGTTTAGGGTTTGGTGCTCTTGGCCCAGGCTATGATCAAGTGTCCCAGTGGTACGGGAGTAGTTAGCCTCTTGCTGCTGAAGGACCAACAAAGCCCTAGAAGCAGCGTTCTTAGCTGAGCCACTCGTGCCAGGCCATGTTACACAAAGCAACACATCCCCCCTTGGACTGCGCCCACATGGCAAGGAAGGGAAAACATCTGGGTGGCTCCCGGCCAGCCTTGTACTTGTAATTAAAAGTCTTTCCCAGCACCTGGACCCAGGCTACCCAGAAGGCCTCCACCAAGTGCAATTTTGATTTTCCCTGTTATCCCAATTTTATAAATGTCAACTATTAAATCACTATCAATTACTACTCCACTGACTGCAGCCTTCACCTGGGGGATCAGAACAGGAAATTCATTTTTTTGTCATTTTCCTTCTCTCCCAGTGAACCTATCCATCATGCAGTCATGGGCACTAGTTCAGCTGATGTAGCACTTCAGTTCTCTTTTACGTAGCTTTCTCCTGCCAAATGCTGTAATAACTATTGCCAGCCACAAACTGGAAGGTTTAAAATCTATACATGTATGTACACAGACACAGGCATCTGAATCAAACTCACACCTCTGCCTCCAGCAGAATCTCAGGTAGAAATGAATGTTGGTGCTGTTAACCACGAGGGAACAAATGCATGGCACTATGATGTTTATACACAACTTTGTAAAGAAATATCTCTCTCCAGGTTTTCCTGCTCAGGTTGACTCAGCAGCCAGATTGCATGTGAAGGTACAACAGAGCTTAAACTGTGAAAGTTTCAGATGAACATCCTTTAATAAAACCAAGCAATCAAGAAATACCAAATCATCCTTTGCCCTTTCCTCTCCTACTGACAAAGAGGGTAGAAGTGGTCCAGCTGGAACACCCAACAGTACAGAAGAGTCCTTTAGCCACAGTTTCCAAGCTGCTATTGCTTAGAATAATCAGCTCTCAGCACGGCTAATGTTCTGCTGGGACATGAGGGGAAAGCCTGCCGTGCTGAAAGGAAACCTGCTGAACCTGGGAGAACATACAATCTTGTCTTTCCAAGCCTGCTGCAGCCACTCTCTGCCCAGCAGACACACACTTCTAGCTGCTGACTTTAGCTGCTGTGCACACTCTGGAGGATCTCTCTCTTAGGTCATGCAGTTAATGCTACTTCCTTTCCACTGCAGTGCCTCTCTATGATGTATCTAAGTCCACAACACAAATCTAAGTATTTCCCACACCAAGATTTACATAGCTCCTGTAGCATGCCAGGCAAAACTCATTTGTTGTCTCTCCCCTGTTATTTCAAAGGCAGGGCTGTCTGAAGTGGCAGCTGTAATGCCTGCAAGTTGTCACTAGAAGCAGAGAGGTGGCATAAGAAGAAATACGGAAGGACATTTCCCTCTGCCCTGCTCACCACCATGTATAAATACTCAAGTGTTCAAGTACTGTAAGTCATCAGTTTCAGCTACCTAAGAGCAGAGGAAGGGACAGCTCAAACAAGCTCCTAACAAGGAGGAATTACCATTGCAAATTTATACACTGTGGAGAGATTTCATTTCTTTACTTAGCCTTTACTATTTTATGCATTCCTTAACTGGAAATGGACTGATAGGCTTCGCTGGAACTGCTCCTGCACTGCTGGTGTACAACTTCTGGCAACCTATTCAGATGACTTGCAGCAGAGGGAAAAAGGAAATAAACAAAACCTACATTTAAAAAGCATAGGGCTTCAGACATTTCTGTGTCTTAATGCTGCTCTTAACTATCCTGGATCCTGTAAGGTTAGGTGAGCAGCAGAACAGAAAGAGCTCTACTTCTTCAGACTCCTTAAGAGGTAGTAGTGTCTTCCTATCTGTCTCAAGGAGCTTTCTCAGAGTCAATTTGCTCAAGTATGTGAGGCACTTTGAAGGTGCAGAGTGGTTACCACAATACTAAGCTACCTTTTAGTGTCTTTTCCTACACAATTACAGCACTGCCCCAAGTGGGTCACCTCTCCTTGTCTCATCACATGTTCTCCAGTAAGATAGATCAAAGTTTTATCATCTCATGTATCAGGAAACCAAGTGTCTCCTGCTTCAAAAATCCAGGGCTTGGCAATGTCTTTTCTCAATTTAAAAATTGTTCTTAAAAGTGATTATTTAACATTTCTGAGTGATTTTCCACTATAAAGGGTCTGCAAGTGCTTTACAGCTAACAGCCCAATATAAATATGGAGGTGAAACCACATTGCCACAGTATTCTGGTGCACATCAGTTCGGCTACTTAACAGCAACAGCTCACAGGCTGCAGTGCTGAATCCAACTCCATCTGAAACTACAGGGAGGATTTCAGAAGTATGCAATGAGACAGGCTGGCACTGGCACAAGAATGTGACCTGCTGGTATGAAACATGGCTTTATAGTGCTGGCATTATAGGTTGATTATTTACTGCATAAGGAAATAATTTCTTTTTTGGAACTATTACGACTACCCTTTTGTTTTGGGTCTGCCCCATCTTGCTGCTTTGGGCACTCATGACCCCTGAGCTCAAATAAGTACCACCAGTCAGAACAGTAATGGGGCACTGCTGCCACACCCAGGAGGGTTTTTTTCCCCTACTTATGAACACCAAGAGCTTCTGAATTATCTGCAACCATTGGAGGAAATGGGGTTCATCTCCTCCGATTGTGGCTTCCTCAGACCTTCAGGCAGACTTGTCAAACAATCTGCTTCTTTCCTGCTGCTCCAAAACCATAATACTAAATGGTCAGACATTCTCCTCAGCAACTTAAAAGCTGGACCAAGAATAAGACAGTTAAAGAAAAAAGTTACAGCCAGAACAGTCCAAAGTTAAGTGGTACCTAAAGTGAGAAGTTCAAAGCTACATTAATGAAAAAAGTTCATTTCCACTGACTTGGACATGCTCAGCACCTTGAAAATTTAGGTTCTTCCAGGAAATACTCTGCTCCCCCTGAGGTATCCAACTTGTCTTAGAAGTCACTAAATAGGCACCAGCAGACAGGCTGCTTTCAGCAGTCAAGCTTTGTTGCCATAGGTGGTAGATGACAGAAATGCAGAGGTTTTCCTCTACTCAACCACACCTACATTTTATTCCAAAGTACTAATATGTGTATCAGCATAGCAACAGATCAGGAAGTCTTAAGAGGATGACCTGGCATTATTATTAGATCTTCCTGTAAGGTAAGGGCACACCAACATCCCAAGGCACTGTGTGTGAACTGAAGTCCTTACTAACAAACAGGAAACCAACCAAAGCGTACTGAGGGTACCTATTTTGTGTATCCACCAAGAAGTGACAGAGCAAAGCATGTGGGGATTTGTACAACTCACTCACCTGTATAGAAGCTCCAACCTTTTCATTACAAAGGCTGCACACCAGTGCCCATCTGCTGCTGGGAATGTGAGAAACCTTTGTTATGGGCTCCATTTTTTCTGGGCTTCCAATGCTCACCTAAGAGAAAGGTTAAAAACCACAGTGACTATTACGTAATTTTATCAAAGGTATCAAATTTCTTGTGTGCATGGCAAAATAAGCACACTGCAAGATCCTGTTTGTAAGGATCTAAAAAAAACCCAAACAAAACACACATGCACACCCCCACACTTTTTCTTTTTTTTTTTTTTTTTTTCCCCCCAAAACATCACTTCCTCACTGCATGAACAGGTCCAAGGTGAAGCTCTCCAATTTAAAATTACCATGAAGGAAGAATACCTTTGAGAACCCACAGGAATTCTGTCACGACCAAACCTTCCTGATTCAACTTTAATGTTCCACTTAGAAAATAAAACTGTACTTCATGTACTTGTTAAGTGAGTTTTGCCAGCAGCAAAGGCCTAATTTCTTGAGGCCTAAATTTTGGTTGGCAAAGGTAAAGTAATTACAAATCGTGTTTCATCCTGCCAGACTTGGCATCCGTCTGAAAATCTTGTACACTGTCTTTCAGATCACATAGGTGCTACACTCAGTGTAGCAGCACTGCTTTCTCTCTAGGGATGTCCAAGGCCAGGCTGGATGAGGCCTTGAGCAGCTCAGTCTAGTTGTGAGGCATCCCTGCCCGTGGTGAGGAGTAGATAATCACTAAGGTCCCTTCCAACCTAAACCATTCTGTGATTCTAGGAACATGCACTAGGTTGAACAGTGTCTTTGACAGCACCTACCTCTGGGATCCACAGGGCACAGCTAACGTGGACCCACTTGGTGCCACTCCGGGTCGGCTTCATGGCACCACCCTTCTTTGGACACAGCAAACACTTGGGCTGGACACCGAGTGCGCAGGTCCTGCAGAGCCAGCTGCCCTCTGGCACCTTCAGGATACCGTAGCAGGCCTGAGTTCCCAGGTACGGACAGGGAGAGAAACCAGAGGCAATAACCTGTTACTTCTGGGTTCTTTACACAGAGCATCTCACAACTCCCCACATTTTCTTTGTGGGATAAAATACAGAAACATCAGCTAGTGCATGATCTCAGGATGCTTTCATAATCTTAGCCAGCCACACCTCCCCATCCTTACCCAAACAGATCATGCCAGGAAAGGAGAAGTCATGCCCATCTGTGAAGCAAAAACCCACTGCCCACTTCAGCTGGATACACGAAGAATGTGTTTGCCAGGCCACAGAGCAAGGAAACTCCCAACAGACAGCCCCACTAGTGGGAGAGCTGAGGGGAAGTGCAGTGTCAGACTACACTTACTAAGAACTGGGCCAGACCTAATTCAAAAGGGGAGAAACACAAATTCAAGTGCTCCACTCTGCAATGCTCAATGTTATTCCAAAGCATTGGGGGTTGCTTCTTACTCAGAAGCAGAAATGTTAGCTAATAAAGATCACCTTTTTTCAGAAGACTGCATCTTTATGGAGACTCCTGTCCAAATTACTGTCTGTTTTAACCCTCTTATGTTTCAGCTTTGAGGTCATCAGAGACTAAAGATCAGACAACTACTAAAGGTCTAAAAACGTCCACCTTCCTCTGCCATAGGGATGTGTCTTCCTCACTAGTACAAATGCATGAAATGCCATACTTGTTCACTGGACAACAGAGGTTTCCCAAGACCCAGCTTTCTGAAGCTGGGGAGGAAGGACAGGCTTACAGCAAGGCACTCTAAGAGGCATTCACAGAAACAGATGTGCTAAAATTCTACCTGTTCTTTCATGCTAATAAGAAGACTCCTTAACTGCCACAAAATGCTGGCACGTAGTAGTGCTTCATTAGCTCAGGTCAGTAGGTTCTCCATTAAATTGACAATAATAAATCCTTCCTATGACCCTCTTGATTGCCTGAAACTTCTTTTTTCCCCTCCCTGCTGAGCCTAAGTTCCTGATAGCAAAGGTGTATTAGCTCCACAAGCTAAGGAAAAGAAGAGAACAAGAGAAGTGACCAGGTGAGAATGTACAACACCATGCACATGTTTTGGGGAGGCAATTTCCCACCTTCCAACTTCTTCCACAAAGACAGAATTACTACCCTGTAACCCTCTTAGCATGGGCACGTCTAGAATTACATGTAATAATTCTCCTTCTCAACTACACAATTTCTAAATTCATCCTACAGCTCCGTGTTGAACCCAGTAACAGATTTAACGGATCTGTGTCTGCCATGGGGAAAGAAATCCAACCTGTTACCTTTAATGGTTTGGAAAAGCTTTTTGTCACCATCGCTACACCCTCCCCATCCCCCTGCCAGCCATACCTGGTGCACACAGATATTGCATTTGTCACAAAACACCATTTCATTGCCATCTTCTCCATCTGGAGACTGGCAGACGTCGCAGACAACATCTTCATCATACTCAATCCCGAGTCCTTCTTCCGTCTCGATGGCATGATTCATGTTATCGTAGCATCGCTGCTCAAATCCCTCTATCACCCTTTCCATCATGTACTCATCCAGCTCGGGCATGCCTGGGAAAAAGGAGTTTAAAGAGTGGTAGCCCACGACTCAGCTTCTTTAACAGCTGGGTAGATACAGCCCACTCCCTACACAGCATTGCTAGGCATTTGAGCTCAATCCAGCACTAGAACACCCTCTAATTCAGCTTCTAACTATATTAAACTAACGGGAGCAAGAATCCAAACCAATCTTGCAAACTCCTGAGAACAGCTTGTCATAAACTGATATTGGCTTCCTGGTCTTGTTCCGATTTCTCCTCCCAGGAGAGCACTGACTACGGCTTTTGCTTCAATTCTGCAATCCAGATGTTTACTCTTTGGTGAAAGATTTGGGAATGGGGGTAGTGGAGGGCAGTCAATGACATCAGCTGTCACACTTGGAGCAAACCTGCAGTTTCTAACCACAGGTGCTGCCAACTCAATAGGCTACAAGCCCAACTAAGGTCTCCATCAGACTCTGCTACACCAGTAAATTACTTTGGTTTAAAAAGTGAAAAACACACTGGTAATAAATCTAAATCTGGGACAATAACTAACTGCAACACTGAATCTGGGATTTGGCGTTTTCAAACAGCATCCATCAGGAAATGATTCACAACACCACAGCTCTGGGCTGGCTACGTTATAGTATTGTGATTCAGATTTAATTAAGTTACTCTTGTAGACCTGAAAAAAAAAAAATGCAAGCAGCAAGAAAAATATCCCAAAACAGCACAAGTGGTTCCCCGCTGGCTTCCACCTCTCACTTGCTGTGCCAACGTGCTGGCTGTGATACTTCCAAGCTGATGCTAGAACAACCTGCACCACAGAATCCCACCAAACAAACAGCCGTGGAACCAAGAAAGCTACATGATTGCAATCAACCACCTCCCTCTTGCAAAGCCAGCATGGGACAAGAATTTCTCTGTCCTTAGATCACTACTCATTCCCAATAGATAACGTTTGCTGCACCATGCAGTCGACAGCAACATCATGATTAGTGTTTTAGAAAGGAAATCCTCCTTTGGCTCTCCCCACAAGTAGCTGAGCCACACGCTCCACAAAGCACAGCAGTGAACGCCACACCCCAAAGATGAGACAGGTATGTGATGCACAGAAACAGAAATCCAGCATAAAAGGACTAACTGCCGAGACTACCGTTCAGGTCTCTTCAAGGACCCTGATGGCAAAATGGGAACTTTTAGAAAATTTCCTTAGTGAAAAGTAACAGAAAAAAACAGAGTCTGACTTGCTCTGACCAGATACAACTCAAAAGTTACAAACAGGTATCTTGGGGCTTAATCACATCAGGTCTGCTTTCCTGTGCCAACCCCAACTCCTATGATCACTATCTCTTCATACCTCTTCCATCTCTTCCCACTGCACTCTGCTTAAAATTATGAAGACTGCCAGCTTTAAGAGAGAAACAGCAAGAAAGCCACCCACAGGCAGCACTGACTCACCCATTTCTTTGAACTCCTCATTGGCGAGCCGCAGCCACGCTACGTCCATGTCATTGAGGTCATAGCGGCACACGCTGTCCGCTAACGTCCGAATGTCAACGTAGCCCAGCTCGGGGGGCTCTGAGCCTGACGAAACAATGTACTTCCTGGGACGTGTAAAGGTGACAGCCTTTGTCTCGGACACCACCCTAAAACAGACAGGCAGGCAGATGTCAGGTGTGCTGGGCTGCCCAGACACTTGCATCTAGAGAACTGAAAACACCTCACTTGAACTAACAATCATCGGTAAGCATCTAAACAATCATCTTGCACCACTGAAATGGGAAAATGGTACAGTGCACTTCCATAATCGACTGCTGGTGTTGAGAGTCAATAGGAGTTGTCTAGAAACCCAGTTCATTACCACAAGTTAAATACAATGAAAACAATACAGGATAGAGCTGTGCTTACTGCTCCCTAGTATCACAGAATTGTCAGGGCTGGAAGGGACCTCAAGGATCCTGTATCTACAACTTCCCTGCCATGGGCAGGGACACCTCACACTACAGCAGGTTGCCCAGAGCCACTTCCAGCCTGAGGCTTCCACCACTGTCCTGGGCAGCCTGTTCCAGGGTCTCACCACCCTCATGGTGAAGAACTTCTTCCTAACATCCAATCTGAATCTCCCCACATCTAGCTTTGTTCCATTCCGCCCCCCCCCCCGACTACCTGACACCCTAAAAAGTCCCTCCCCAGCTTTCCAGTAGGCCTCCTTCAGATACTGAAAGGACACAATAAGGTCTCCTTGGAGCCTTCTCTTCCCCAGACTAAACAGCCTCTATTCTCTCAGTCTTGTCTCCATAGCAGAGCAGCTCCAGCCCTGTGATCATCTTCATGGCCCTTCTCTGGACATGTTCCAGCATGTTTAGATCTTTCTTGTCCCAGGGGCTCCAGAACTGGATGCAGTACTCCAGGTGAGGTCTCACCACAGTGTAGGGAGAGAATCACAGAATCACCTCCTTCACCCTGCTGACCACACTTCTCTTGCTGCAACCCAGCATCTGGTTGGTTCTCTGGGCTACAAGTGCACATTGCTGGCTCATGTTGAGCTTCTCATCCACCAGCACCCTCTCCCCATGGCTGCTCGCAAGCCACTCACTGTCCAGCCTATTGGGATCCACACTGTTTATAGCTAGAGTAGGAACCATGCTGGCTGCCAACTCAGTTTTAAGACCTTTTTTTCTTTAAAATCAATCTGTTTAACTACAATATCAAAAGCAAGAAAATTCAAGGGGAAAAGCAGTATTTCCTGCCACCTTTGAAGTTTGCTTTCTCACCATGTGCTTCTTTTGAATGTTTTGGTTTGTGTAGGGAGAGAATTGCCATCTTTGTGGAATTCAGCAGACCTTTCCACGGACAATCAGTAATTTGCACCAGCTTTACCTTCATCTACCCAAGCAGATCCAAGCTCTGGCATCCTGGGTCTGTATTTCACCTTTCACAGTCACTAATGTCATGCTGGGCCAAGCACAAATATTAATCAGCTGCTGCCTAAACTACCTTCTCTCAGGTTGTGAATGCGCCAGCTGGTCAACAACCAACTATGAAAGTGTATTTCAGCTGCAAGCCAACTGAAGTGGTGTTGGATCACAGGCATTAGTTCGGGAACTGGTCAAGTACCTACAGCACATCACTTGCTCTAGGTCAGACTCCTGCAATGCCACAGCTCTGCAAAGCCAGCAGCTGGGGGCAAAACCACTCAATTCACAAAGGGCACCAAGCAGCTGGTGAGTTGCTTCCTAACAGCAACAGAACTCTGTCCAAGCACGTGCAGCATGGTTCTCTCAGCAGAGGACACTGCACCTTCTCTAGTGCCACAAAGGAGGAGATAGCACCACTGTCTGTAGAACACAACTCTCTGCTAGCAATAGCCTAATCTGCACAACAAGTAGAACATCCTTCATGCCACTGTGCCCTCAGCTGAGGTCCAACTCTTTTTTCCTATCAGAAGATCCTCATCTGCTGCTACTGTATCTACAGGCATACATCTCACTACCTGTTTCAGTCTCCTGCACAGACCTAAATCCTCTCCTAGATAAGCTTATTTCAGACAACTATCTGGGAAATGGTGGACAAGCCAGATGCTGAATTTAGGGCTTCTGTGGTGCAGGAAGGCACTGTGAAAGAAAACAAATCTGAATGACCTCATCAGGCTAACTGCAGTGCCCAAACTGCTCCTGGTCATACTGAGCAGTACTAAAATATTACAGACTGCTACACCTTACAGAGAATTTACTTCAAACTGGGCACTGATCTTCCAATGTTCTGTACCATAAATTCCACATTGAGCATCTCTGCATGCCTCTGGGCAGCACCCTGCACCTGCTGCCTAAATACACAGAAGAAATAAGCACAGGTAGTTTGGCTTCAACCCAAAACCCACTAACCAACAGTGCTGTAGTCCCCCTACTCCAAGGTCAAAGCTGGCAGATGCAGTGTCACCAAGAATTCTTTGTTGTGTTTCAGAGATTGAGCTGTTCTGACCCCACCAGCATTGCTGGGCCATGTGGTAATGCCTTATGGGCCAGCCTGGACATACTCAGAGATCTAACATCATTAAATGGCAATGATCCTCGTTCTCTCTTGCTCCAACTCCAACCCCAACTAAGCATAAAACAGACAGATGGGCTGCAGCACACCACTGCCTTTGCAAATGTGCTGTTTAGTTTGAAACAGAAAACAATATCTAAGAGACAAGGCAAGGAAAATAAGGATTTCTTGGATAAGAGTAGAAAATCTCACATTAATGTACTTAGTTAAATGCTTTTAGTAAAATGTATTTAGTTAAAGCTGATGGTCCTTCCAACAGCTGAAATATTGTACAACGATTTCCAATGTTGGTAAATGAATCAACAAAAAAAAATAACATGGAACCAAAATAAATACTCTATTTTCTCTAGCACTTCATTCTGACTAGCCTAACTGCTCCTTGGAAGGAACCTATGGCATAGAATAAGTGTCAGGCAAGGGCTCTCCCAGCAATGCTGAGTGAGGTCAAGTCTGGGCTTAAAAATAGAAGCTATTTTTAAGGCTCTGTCATCACACTCCATCCTAATGCAATGCCAGAAGTTGTTCTTTGACATTCATATTTTGGCACACAGGCAGAACAGGCCTGATCTCTCTCCCACCATTCAAAAAGCTGAAGCAGGCTGCTCTTCCTCTCTCTGAGCAGGACCTTTCCAGCTAGACACTGCGCTTCAATAAAGCTCAAGAAGCCAAAGCAAATGTAGACACAAGCTGCTAGCATAAACGTATGTGCATTTGTTTGCATGCCTGCAAACTGTACCTGGCTACTGGTTCTGGGATGGTCCCTGGGCTAACTGGCACTTGAACTCCTTTTTCCCACTCCTGCCTCCAGGGATCTGCCAGCACGTAGTATTCATCAGGGTTCAGCTGGAAGGAGTCATGTAACTTCATGGCAGTGATCAGGTCCGTCCTGAACACCTGCAAAGAGAGAAAAATAGAGACACTGACATCGGATACTCACACTCTGTGATTCACAGCTTCAGAGTAACCATGGAGCAGTGTGTTACAAGGTCACTGTACCAACAGCCAGCTCACCCAGCCCAATGCAGGGCAGAGGCTCAGCCTCATCACAGGGAAAGGGCTGGCTGAAGGTGCAAATACTGACAGAATGACTTCCAGCTAGCGCCACTACAAGTCTTGGTGCTCTCTCTGTGCTAGAAGTTTCTACCTCCGTTTACCTCCATTTTGGCTGCAATAAAAGCTTCAGGAGCTTCAGTTTTAAACCAGCAGCACAGGAGAGACTGATTTGTGCTCCAACATTTTTTTTGGCTGTTTTTTGGGGTTTGTTTTTAATTATTGGAACTCTGACTAATCCAAAGACATTCTAGAAATTCCCTGTGGTAGAAATTAAGGCGTGACTCTACCATGACCAGCCGCGAGAGGAAATTCTAAGGAGATGACTCTTTGTGCAAGTATTTTTTAAAAACAACTCCAAAAATACAAATAAAATAACACCCAGACTAGAATTCTGGTGGCATCTCCCTGTTCTGCACAGGTGCTTTTTATTCCATCACCTACAGACACCTCTGCACCATGGTTGTCACTCTGCCTTTGCAGGGTATGCATCTCTAAAAGAAGCAGGATGTTTGGCAGCTTTGGGGTTAGCAGTCATAAACAGGCAGCAATGGCATCTTCCACAAGCTACAGGATGAAATAAAAAAGGGGGTCACTCTCGTAGCATGCACGCTGTGGTGCTGCAGTGGAGCCTCTGCCAGGTTTGTCACTGTCTGTCAGCACTGCAGAAAACCAGGGGTGGCAGCACAGAAATCAGAACTGCAAGCCTGCACTTGTTTACAGCTCTCCTCAGCCTGTGAGACAAGGCTGCTGCACACTACAGCAGCTGCACCCAGCACTCCTCACCTCCACAATAACAAATGGTTAACCAGTCAGTGCCACATTCAAGACAGAGGCTTAAAAAGCAACCAGATGACAGAAAATAAGCACCACCAGGACAAGGAGATAGGTAACATGTTAAGAAAATTTCCCCTGCAAACTTCTTGGTGTGTGGTGGGCAGAGCCCCACGCTGCAGTTACACAGGGAAAGGCAAGGCAGCACTCCCAGCTTCTCCTGCTGGGCTGCTAAGGGGACAGAGAGACACAACCTCCCAGTCCCAAACCAACAGCCACACGTTTACTGAGCTCCAGCCAAGCATTGCATATGGCTGAGGAAGAACCAGCTCCCTGCAGAGTGCCAACTAGGCAAGCCTCCCCAGGACAGCAACTATGTCATGTGCTGCTCACACACCCCAAATCTCAATAGATTCCCCACTGATTTGGAGGAAGTATTTTAGGAAAATGGTGAACCTGATTGTTAACTGCTTCTGAGAATGTTTCAAAGTGTGACCTGCCTTGTCACACTACACCTCTTGACCTCTCCTCCCTCCCATACCACCACACTTTGTCTCAGTATGTTTCTGTTTCTGCTCTGGTTTTATCATAAAAATAGCACAAAAACATGACATTTTTTAACACCTGTCTTGACACGTTCAGAAAAACTGCCAACATTTAAAGCTAAGGAATAATATTACCATATGAAGGAAAGGAAGAATGCAGGTAATGAAATATAATGGAATGCTTTAAACAATCCCATTACAACTCCTCTGAGGCTCCAATCAAGAAATGAAAAATAAGCCACAAAGTAAACTGGCTGACAGAACAAACAAGCACAGCTGGCTGGGGGATTCTGCACTTCTAAGTGACTTGAATTAAAGCAATGAAATGTCAAATGTAAAGAAGACTAAAAATATAAAATGGGACATGCAAGTTGCTCAAACTGAGAGCCAAAGTAACTCAGGTTCTCGGATAAATCTGTTGCAGAACTCCCTCGGGAGCAAAACTAACACAGCACCTGACAGCCAAGAAACTCCTTCCCAGGCCCATGGCCCTGTGACACCATTCTTTCTGCTCTAATTTCTGATGCAATCAGACTGCCTGGAGCAAAGCAGAGCTTACAGAAGTGCTGGCTCGCAGAAGCACTGAACACTTCAAAGCTAAAGGGTGAAACCCTGGCCACGCTCAAGTCAATGGGAATTTTGCCACCAACTTCAATGAGCCCAGCATTTCACCCGGGGAGTTTAGCAAGTGTCACTTTTCTGCCAGCACACTTATCAGAACAGCCAGTGCTGTGGCAGTCAGAGACAACGAGAATGTGGGGAAGGAGGGAGAGTGGCAACAGACTGTGCAACTGAGCCCAAGAGGAGTAAATAAGCAGCCCACCCAGGCTGAGAACACTCAAGAGAACAGCACAAAGCTACAAAGATTCTGACAACGAATGCAAGAAGGAAGAGAGGAGAAAAGAGAAGCACACATGAAACAGCAGCAGGATAGGTAATTACCTCAGATCATTTCCTGATAGCCTTTCATGAGGTAGTTCTCAAAACACAGTCTAACAGGCTACTTCTAAGGCATGCAGGAAAGAGGGCAACAAAGCTGGTGAAGGGCCTAGAGAATAGATCTTATGAGGACCAACTGAGGGAGCTGGGGATGGTTAGTTTGAAAAAGAGGAGGCTGAGGGGAGACCTCATTGCTGTCTACAGCTACCTGAAAGGACACTGTGGAGAGGCTGCTGCTGGGCTCTTCTCACAGGTAATTGGTGACAGAGCAAGGGGAAACAGCCTCAGGCTGAGACTGGGGAGGTTTAAATTGGACATTAGGAAAAAGTTTTTCACAGAGAGAGTGGTCAGGGACTGGAATGAGCTGCCCAGGGAGGTGGTGGAGTCACCGACCCTGGGTGTGTCTAAAGGTGGTTTGGATGTGATGCTTGGGGATATGGCTTAAGCTGAATCTTGTAGAGTATGGTAGAGTATGGTTCTAGGTTGGACTTGGTAATCCTGAGGGGCTTTGCCAGCCTGCATGTTTCTGTGTGATTCTGTGAAATTATTCTGCTAAGGATAGCAAACATCAGCAAGAATAAACTCACACTGGGTCTCCACAGTCACAAAACAAAACAAAAAGAGAAGGTCTTTACCAGTCAACAATCAAAAAGATGACTGGAAGTCACCAGTACTAGGGGTACTTCACACTGAACAATGAGTGTGATTCTTCCTGTGGAAAATCTCTGTGGGAGAAGACTAACCTGGTTGTCTGAGGAGATCAAAGTACATTTCTTCCCCACATCGCTCACTCACTAATGCACCAGAAATACACGTACTGGGCGAGTATATTAAATGCACAAATTCCATCTCCCAAAGCTAAGCCTTGCTCTGCAACCTTTATAAACTCTGCAGTGTAGTATATGCCTGAAGATAGGAAGATTCTGCAAGAATATACCCAAAGAACTGGACTGCATTTGTGTACTAAGCGTTGATCTATCCTGGGAAGTTCAAAGATTTGCGTCTCCCTCAACAGAATTTCCTCAAAGCACCATGCAAGACAGAACTGTCAGGAAGCAGATTTCTAGTCTGACAAATACTTTAGTGACCATCACACACCAAAACACAATACCAGCTAGGAAATAAACGCACCTAATGTAAATGTTCACTGTTTACAAACCAAGCTACAAATAAACTCCAATGCCTAAAGTACTAAAAGGAGGACTCTGCAGCTATGCTGAATGAGAAATTCACAGACAGATAGTGGTGCTGGCAGTGGCTGTGCCAACAGCTGAACTCCCCAATCTCCTGGCACCAAAAAAAAGCCCAACCAACGTGCACAAAAGGAGGAGTGGGGAGCAGGAGCCAGCTAAAATGCAGCAAAAAGCAAAAAAACCCAAGTAAATTGGAAGAAAAGGATCAATTACCAGAACATGTACAGGGCTGTGTATTTGATAGATGGAACAAAATGCAAATCAAACTCCAGAAATACCTCAGAAGGTTTTCGATCTTCATGTCTGGAACACGAAGTCCTCCGACGTCGAGATCTGGAATGCTGGGACCAGGTGGACAGACCTAGGACAGAGAAATGGTCACCTGCAGACTCTGCTGCTCCTCAAGGAAAACCTTTGCTCTCCTTGCACACCCAAGAAGGCAAACTCATGTCAGTGGGACTAGATGAGGAAAACAAGGCAGTCAGGCTTCTGTGCCAAACCTCTTCTATTTTCTGGCTCATTTTGAAACTTACTCACTCATGAACCTCTGTGGCCACTGTTTTGTTTATGATTTTCTATCTCTACCTGCATTCACTGCCTGGACTGCAATTGCCAGCTCTCCACTCAGCATCTGAAGCAAGCTACTTCATACCATGCTTCCCCACAACATCAATACATTGCTTTCAGCAGACTGATACCTGACTAGGAGGTCTGCTGACTGCCTGAGATGTAATCTTTGAAACCAAGGTATTGATGTCCTAAATATCTCTACCAGTTACCCAATTTTTACCAGAGCAAGCCTTTTCCAATGCACACTGCCAAGCACACAGGGTAGAGCTCACCAAACAAGCTGTTGTCTCTTTTCTGCAGCAAATCTCTCCCTGTGATTTGTACCAATTTTGTCTGCATAATTATTCATGACACTCCAAACAAATTATGCCAGTTTGCCTTGAAACCTTTTGACAGAGTCTCTGTCAGCTTTCAGAAATATTTTAACAGGAGAGTAGGAAGAAGAGAGAGAATCTACAGTCTATTGACAAGGTAGTGCTTTGACACTCTAGTGCATTATACCTGTGCAAATCAACTGATTTTAACTCAGTAAGATTTAGAGGCACAGCAGCTATTTTCCACTGCCAACTACACAGCAGTATTGGGGGGGGGAAAGGTAGTAAATGCCTGTGAGTTGGGGAGATGAAGGACTTATACTAAAGTCCATGTAATAATAGGGGGTTAGAACCTATGTGTTGAACTCTGAAGGATGAACACAGATTTTGCAACTCTGGGCATTAATTGTAGATTAATAAAACTGAACTGATGCAAAGGCCTTCCCACGCTGCTCATGTCTTCACTGGCTGTGCACACAGGGCACAGAAGTAAAGAGTGTAAGGCTACAGCGGCACTGTTGATCACCATGAGGGTAGGGAGGCTCTACAGAGGGACTTAGATAGATTGGATCCATGGCCAATGTTAATGGCATGAGCTTCAACAAGGCCAAAGGCCAGGTCCTGCACTTGGGCCACAAGCAACACTACGGGCTTGGAGCAGTGTGGCTGGAATGCTGCCTGGCAGAAAGGGACCTGGGGGTTGTAACGGGCAAGCAACACAATATGAGCAAGCAGTGTGCCCAGGTGGCAGAGAAAGCCAATGGCATCCTGGCTGGGATTAGAAATGCTGTATCCAGCAGCAGCAGGGTGGTGATTGCACCCTTGGACTCTGCTCTGGTGAGGACACATCTCAAGTACTGTGTGCAGTTTCAAGCACCTCATTACAAGAGGGATGTGGAGGTGCTGGAGCCAGTATAGAGGAGGTCAACAAAGCTGGGGAAGGGCCTGGAGAATAAATCTGACAAGGAGTGACTGAGGGAGCTGCGGATGGTTAGTTTGAAATGGAGGAGGCTGAGGGGAGACCTCGGTACTGTCTACAGCTACCTGAAGGGACCAGCCTGCTGCTGGTCTGTTCTCATAGGTAAATAAGGACAGAACAAAAGGGAATGTCCTCAAGCTGTGACTGGGTAGGTTTAGACTGGATACTAGGAAAAAAATTTCCCCAGCAAGAGCGGTCAGGCATTAGAATGGGCTGTTCAGGGAGGTGGTGGAGTCACCAAACCTGCATGTGGTGCTTGGGGCTATGGTTTAGGGTGCATCTTGTAGAGTAGGGGTATCAGTTGGACTTGGTGATCCTGGGGGCCTTTGCCAAGCTGAATGTTTCTGTGATTCTGTGAACAGCGTTGCCACACGTCATCCAGCAGAAACCTCTTGGGGAATCAGAAAGCACTGTTCAAAACCAGACTGCACAGAACGAGGTAAGTTATCTATTAAAAGCAGAAGTCATCTTCCAAGTTACATGACTGTCCAAGACTTTCACTGATGAAATACAAACAAGCAACAAGTCATCAGAAGAATTAATTCTGTTGTAGCTATGCTTTTGCTGTTTCTTTTCAGCTAGTAATACATGAAGGAATCTGCCCCAGTGAACATCCCTCTGCAACACAGCAACAAACATCAAATATTAGGCAGAACAGAGCATGTTCAATGGTCAACATCAAAGCAAGGTACACAGAGGGAAAAAAAAATCTTATCTTCTGAAATATGAATACAGCAAAGATCATTTTAAGCAAATACCAGTGTTTTAATTTTTAAAAAGGCTGTTGATTTGAAAGGTTTGTGAGAAGTCACAGGCACTTCTCCAAAGCCTGCCTATTTTACCATTTTCTATTCCTATGTAGGGAAAAAAAAAAAAAAAAAAAAAAAAAAAAAAAAAAAAANNNAAAAAAGAAAAAAAGAGAAAAGTACTGACTGCCATTTCCTAATATGTGTGGGAAGCCAGACTCCCAAGATCCTTTAACTACCATTCTGTTTAAATCATCTCTTAAAAACTAAAGAAAAACACACAAGCAGCAGCAAAAAACTCCTGAGTACTGTATCAGCATGTACCCAAACTCAGCCCAGAAAAGTCAGAGAGGAATAAGCAAAGTCATTCAAAAACCTGAGGTACACAGCTAAAATTCAGATTTTTCCTGCAACATAACAATGCAATTATTAACAATTTAACATTCAGGCAGATGTGATTTCTTCAATCCAGTGAGTCTTGTTTCCATGCTAACTAACTTCCTACAACAAATAAGGGAAGAGCCAGTTTCTTATGTAGTTCTGTAACAGCTGTTTCCCCACACCTAAATTTGGTGAATAGGTAGGGAAATACACAGTGGTTTTGTAGTAAGCTACTGGAGAGACTGTTGTATTTTTCTCAGCAGTGCAAACTGTCTCTACGTAATATTATGAGAAACAGGTGGAAGAATTTCTCAGGGGGCTGCGACTTTACCCACTAAGACCTCTAACTGCAGCTAACAGGTAACCTCTGGTAAAGGCTTCACTTCAATAGGGAAAGTATTTACTCACTGAATAAATACGCCCAGCATTCACAAATTCAAATAACCACTTATAGACACAAGTGCAAGGAACTGTGGGAGCCAGTGAAATGATAGTGAAATAACCAGCCCATAACAGCAGTAAATTTAACTACTTAGTAAATCTCAAGTAAGAATCCCAGCTTTGCTAATGGCAAACATCACTGCTTCAGCAGTGCCAAGACCAGGTCACTGAACTACCCAAAGCTGCTGTCATTAATAAGCAATCCACCCACTCTGAGTGTATCAGTGGAAGAGCAGGAGGAAAATGAGGATGTTATTTGTCTTTTAAGCATCCTTTCCATTATTTTCATATCTAATCCAGAAGAGGGACCTTACTGAAAGACAAAGTTCACAGGCAATTACAGCTACTTCAATGACTAATGATTTGGTTTTTACATCTAAATATATGCGGTAAGAACCATTCCTCATTTATGCAGAAGGAAGAAGCTGCTGTGGTCCAAACAAACACAGGATCCAGAACAGCTTTTTTGTATGATATAATCACATGAAACTAGCTGAGTTAATTTAGAAATAGTCCAGAGACTTTTCATCAAAACTAGCCTCTTGCATGAGGTATCCAAAATGACTGCTTTAATCAACAGTTTGCTGCATACCAGCCTTAGTTCCAAACAGCATTAGGGTCACCAAGATTAGAAAAACAACCAAAGAACAACACAGAGTTAAGACACAGCTTTGGCGTAACACCACCAAATAAAACATAAGGAAAGTCTGAATCATTGGGATTTGGAAGATGTAAAACTTTTGTAAGGTAACATTATATACCTCATGGGAGAAATGAGTTCCACAGCAGATGGAAAACTGAGGAGATGTTAATAGAGCCTATACTATCATGTGAGGAAGAGTGGATGTTAAAAATACACAACTCCAAAGCACAAAACTAAACGCATCCGGAGCATGAATCACTAGGCATCAGAGGTAAAAGGTGTCCTGTCACAAATTATGGGTGAACACAATATTCTAGCTAGCATCATCACTTCAGGAGACATCCCAAGACCGTTCGGATGTGTTTAGGGTCCTTTCAGAAGGCCTAGGTGTTCAGATGTTTTAAAAGGTTTTCATCACTGAGAACAGCAGGAGCATCACAACCTTGCCACACATACCAGTTTTCCCTTTGCATTTTTTATCAACATATACATAGAAAAGCAAAGAGCAATCCCGAATCACTAATGAGGTGTAAGTCACAGCAAGAAAGGCAAAGCTCCAACACACTGTTAGTGCTGGAAAGGTGACTTCTAAGGCTCAAGGAGGAAACCTTTCTGTTTCCCTTGGCTATTATATACTCCTCCTACTGTAAACACAGTGGGTTTGTAATACCGCTACCGGGTGTATATAAACACATACACCTCCTGATGCTAAAAACAAGCAAGCAAGAAGTGTGAATTCTTTTTCCCTATCTGTAAAGAACACACTTCCCAAAAGGGAAAACATTATCAATTTTGACTGCATCCATTTATTAAATGATCTGTCAATAATATGTTTTGATTTAAAAAAAGCCCATCAAAACAGAAAATTCCTTGGGACCAATAAAGCAACTGAAGCCCTCAGGAATTCTACTCCACAACCAATGCAGTACAGGCTCAGCTCTTCTGCATCACGCATGAGTCTGATGTAAAGCCACCTGCAGGGCATCCAACTGTGTGCCTGGAGAACTACCTGCTCCTACAGCCTCTGAACACTTCAAAGCCTCAGATCACCCGGGTCTGAAAGCACTCCTCTCACCATCACTACACTGCTGCTACACCATCACAGCGGCAGCACAACAGAGCCAAACATCCCCGGCACGGATCTGTGTCTGGCTGTCACTTCTGCTTAGCGCTGCCATTTCCAGATGCCTACACTGTTGCTCAACTCACTCTGAGACCAACTAGGTGCTGTTGCCAACACTGTCAGAAAGATCTGCAGCCTGAAGAGAAAACATAGATGCTCAGTCTCCCCATTTAGTGTCTGGCCCACAACTCCTTACAGCAAGGCTTCATGTCATAACAACAAGACATTACTCCACATCTAGACCCAAATTCCAGCACAAAGAAAGCAGAAGCAGACTATTCTGAGGCTTCTTTTCCATTATATTAGGTACAGGAAAAGCCGTGCAAATGTCTTCAGGCCTTACTGCAGTGAATGTAGTGTGTATGCAAATATGACCTACATCATTTCACACAGCCAAACTGCTCATGAGCTCTTGCTGTAGGAATTGCCCATCTATCTTCCTTATCTTTATATAATAGCATATTATTGTAAAATAATCTCACTCAAGATCAAAAGGGGGAAAGCAACAGCCTTTTATCTCTTGTCAACACCAATCCCACTCAAAATTTAGTGTCATTTGACAAGTACCCAATTGCAGCTGCTGAACCGTGCATGGATCCAGATGATCTTTGGGTGCTTTCCAACACCACTGCTCAATCGCTCAGCGTCTGACACGTAATGAACAGCCTTAGCAGCTCCCTGCCACAGCAGCTCAATACAAGCTCCCTCCTAGGATCTCCCTTCTCAGTCACGCATCTGAGCTGTGCAGTCTCAAGGAGCACAGACAAAATCAGGCACATGCACTCTCCTAATGGTGAGGAATTCCTAGCACATGACTTAAGTACCACTCCAGCTCCCAAGCCCAAGGCTTCCCACTGCAGAAATGTTTTACCATGACAATTTTAATACAACTTATCCAAGTCAGTGTGAGCACCTCCCAAGCTAGCATTCACAGACTGAGGTTATCAGGCCTTCAAACTCCAGTGGAGTTAGTTGGGTGTACTCAGTACTAGCTATCCTGCAAAGAAAAAGTGCCTCTACAAAAACAACAGTGATGATTATGTGATGTCCCTTCCTCAGATGTGACATCCTATCAGCCCAGGTTAAGACCTTCGAATCACTCAGAGTGCTCAAAAGAGTAACAACTTCCTAAGAAGTTATCCTGTCCCAGTCAGCCCAACCTCCAGGTAAGGCGCTAGTTCTCACCACTTCTCATCACGACCCTTTCTCAAAAAGCACAGCAGCAATCACAAATTTGCTGCTTTGCTGGAGTTCTAGCTCTGCAGCTATGTTACATTGTTGTTTAATGACCATCCCTCACCTACCAGCCAGTTCAACAGAAAAACGAGAAATGTTCTTCACTTCCTTTTCCTCAACTGCTGCACAGCGCTACGTGCAGTGCTCAGTAATTGCCACATTTCAGGCCAGCAGCAGCTGCAATTCCGTGGTAAATGACATATGCACCTAAGGTTATGTACTCAGCAACCTTTGTGAAGGCGCCCTGGGATCCATCTCAAACACAACGGGAATCCACCGGGATGAAAAGCCCTTTCTAAGTCTAAGATCCCCATCATTCAGTCAGAGCAATGGATATTGGCAAAATCTGTTTAACTTTGAAATAACATTTGTTTAGCAATGATAGAATAAGGGTCCATCCGAATTACAGAACTGTATTCATAATCCATGAGTATTAAATCTTTCATTTCTCAGGACTGATGTGAAACTTTGTAAATCTTAGAAGCATTTTTCATCTGCAAGTGTCCTCGGTCCTTCCTTCAGACACTCTGCATGTAGGAGTATGATGAATTGATAACCCCTCTAAGAATAAATGAACAGACACCACGGGAACAAGTAAAGCATGAAGAAAAATCATGCTCTGAATTCCTTGCTCACGGAAAACAGTGGGCAAACTCTCTCTGACATCAAGGAGAACCTGGATTTCACTCAAGCTCCCCATAATATGTCTGTCTGAGTTTCAGATCTTGCCTCAAACACAAGCTGTCCATGTGTGCAAGTAGTTCGTGCAAAAGGAATGCCCTGAAGCTATAAATGCAAACTACTCCACTGCACAACTTCATCTCACCAGGAAATTAAGAACGTGGAATATTCAGCACAAACCAACTTTGCAGATTTGCAGACATATGAGGCTTAAAAGTCAGGTCAGACAATGAGCTGGAATGATAAAATGGGTTCAGTATCTAGCACCTACCTGGAATCACAAAGAGGAGGATTTTTTGCAATGGACGAGCAAGCTGATTACAATCTAAGAAAAATTGCTCCAAAACTATCACAGCCCATGCCAGCCATGCAGGTAACAAGGACATAATTAGTTTGAGGTAAACACTACTAATTTACCTATTAGATATTTTGAAGAAGATGGCATGTGCATCCCAAGGCTAATATTAGCATCTATTACAGTTGCCCTGATACACCGTCTGGAAAGGGACAGAAATTAACAAGCTGCCAGACGGCCAAGAAAGGATCACTCTGAGGTGCCCATAACCTTAAACCTTTCCCCAGGCCTCTCCCAATATCCTTCCTCTGTATTTAGACACAAGTTCAAAATATAGAATTACACCTGCAGCTGCTTTCCATTCAATTATATTTCATGGGTAAAACGTTCAGAAGTGACCTATAATTTCAGAAAATGGAATCTCTGAGAAGACACTCAGATAGCCAGGGACTCAGTGCAGAATTGCCATGCACAGCTTACACTGACACCTCTTCCTTGGTGCTTCAAATAGGCTATTTTGGCCACCTGTCCAAATGCGGATTTAGAGCTCTGATTTAAGGGAACACAATTTTCAGTAGTTAGTTGAAGTACATAATATACACACTTTTGGGGGCTTGAAGTCTGCACTTGGCTTTTGGCAAAGAATCAACTCACAAGGCAAACAAGAAGTGATGAGAAAGCCAAAGGTTCTGCCTTTAAAATTCTGCAAATAATATCCAACCATGCACACTACAGGATCTTACATAAGCCAGTGAATACACGCCTGTACTCTAGGACTGCAGCCACACTGGTAAGTGTCTTTCTGTCCTGTATTTCACCCCAACATGAAAACAATTTTCCCTTCTTGCACCTTACAAAAAGAGAGCACCTTTTTCTTCCTCTGACATGCTTCTATCTTTAGTGCAATGCATTTTTAGTGCTCAGGGTATCAGGAGTTTGTTTTTTTCCTATCACCTTGTGACTACTAAGGAAACCGATTCAGTCCAGTGATTTCCTAGACAAAAAATCTTTGTATGTTGATTGATTTTTAGAGATAGATTTCATTATTAGTAGCATCATTACTATTGCTCCCTCATAAATATTCAAGTTGCTGAATTCAATAAAATAAAATGTGCCTTTTTTCATGCCAAAATATTTTCCAGGTGGCACGAGCCTACATGCTGCAGTCTCCCCAGATAATCATCATCATTCACATTATTCCAACATTTATCCAGTGACACTCATAATGAGTCTGAGATGCACATGATGTGTCTGCTAAAGCACAGCAGGAAAACCTACCTTCAGAACTGAAGAAACTCAACAGCTGGAGGCCGAGTCCTCACCTTGTGAGATGAGGCAGAAGAGCAATGCTGAGCTCTAAGCTGAAGGGCTATTGAGTTTAATAGGAGGGAAATGCATGAAGCACACTGGAGAGTCTCTCCACACAGCGGAGAAAGGGCCTGAATGTTGGGATGTTGTTCTCAGGGACGTGTGAATGAAAGAAAGCCCTGCAGATGCTCACTCTACACTAAATGCTACCTCAGCTTCTGATTACTAACCCTTGAACCTTCTGCACAAGTGTATACTGATAGAATGAATGTGCAGAAAACTGCATCTGCATTCACCCAATAATCCACAAAGGGAAGAAACCCAATTAACAAAAAGAGAAGAGCGTTATGAAAGGGAAGTGGTTTAGATTTCAAACAATACTTGACAATACTTTTGAAACTTCCCTGCCTTTTGCCATGTAATTTATTCAACAAATAGTTATTTATATTAATTAGACTTTAAAATAGAGAGAGGATAAAAGGGCAAGAGTCCTAACTCATTTTCTTAGATCTGGAGCTGATGAAAAGAAATTTTCTTAGAAAACATAATTCAGTAAGTTGACAGCTCTGTTCCAGATAGTTATATATCAAATGGCATTGCAAACAAGCATTCTAATCAGCAACAGATCAGTCACTTGTATCTATTTCAGAATTTCAATTCCAAAATTATCTGCTTTACATTTTATTTGGT
>VWYK01063474.1:0-12006 GCA_013399775.1 Semnornis frantzii | reverse complement strand
CCTGGAGCCTGCTTTTCTCCAGGAGGTAAACAACTCGGCATTTGAAGGTACTGGCAGGAAATAGATGTTTTCCATTAGTGCCCAGTAACAGAGGCAGGTGGGAGACAAATCACCCCACAGCTTGAGACTGATCAGCATTTGTGCTTGATATCCTTGTCTGATCCTATGCTTGCACACTGTCCAAAGAGAGAACACTTCAGTGGTCGTCTGGAAGGACCTTGGAGACCAGGAGAAGGGACAGGTTGGTCTGGAAGGACCTTGGAGACCAAGAAAAGGTCTCCAAGGAGGAGAAAGCAGTTGTAGAGTTCCTCATTCAGCTTTAGTCCTTCCCAGGCAGTTTCTGCCTGCAAACAGGACAGGCTGTGTAGCTCACCAAGGCAAACCTCTACTCTCCCAGGAATATGTGGTTCATGCGGAGGTTGTGGCTGAAGGCAGCACTCCCCTGAAACACAAATGTGGTGCTTTGGGTTGTTTTCCTTTTGTCAAGTTGATGAGTAGCTGACCTGACATACCCCACTGCTGGTCCTTCCAACACTGACTAATAAAAGAGCTTAAAAAAAAAAAAAGTGTAGTATTTCTCTCTTGCCAGGCTCCTGATGTGGTGATGCTGAGGACACATTTGCAGTTTCACAAAATCCTAACATGGTGGCGGTTAGAAGGGACCTCTGGAACTCATCCAGTCCAACCCCTCTGCTAAAGCAGGGTCATTCAGAACAGGCTGTTCAGGATTGCAATGCCCAGCTGGGGTCGGAATCTCTCCAGAGGAGACTCCACAACCTCTCTGGGCAGCCTGGTCCAGGCCTCTGTCACCCTCACACCAAAGAAGCTTCTCTTCACGTTGAGGTGGAATTTTCTGGGTCCCAGTTTGTACTTGATGCCTCTTGTCCTGTCATTGAACACCACTGGCTAAGAGTTTAGCCTCATCCTCTTGCCTTTCCTACCCTCCATGCATTCCCCCACCCCATTTAGATGTGTGTGTTGCCACAGTTAATTCTCAAGATCTGATCTTTTTTAGCCCAGCTGAGTGTAACCCCTGGAATGATGATGTGAACAAGGCTAAGTCCTGCCTTCAGCTACTGGACTGCACCCCTGAGCAACCAGTTCCCTCAAGACCTGTCCTGCAAATGGGGAAAGCTTTTGGAAGAAACATCATAGAAAACAGTTTGAGTTGTAAGGGACCTAAAAGATCATCCAGTTCTGAGCCTCCTGCCATGACCAGGGACACCTCCTGCTGAACCAGGTTACTGAAGGCCCCAGCCAACCTGACTTGGAACACTTCTGAGCTTGGAGCATTCACTGCTGCTCTGGGCAACCCATTCCAGTGCCTCATCAGCCTGGTGGGGAAGGATTTCTTCCCAATGTCCAATCCAAGCCTGTCCTCTTGCAGTTGGAAACTGGGATGAGGTTGAACAAGGCTAAGTGCAGGGTTCTACACTTTATCCCCAGCCTGGTGGGGTTGTTGTGGTCAGAGTGGCTGGAGAGCAGCCAGGCAGAGAGGGACCTAGGGGTGCTGATAGAGAGGAGCTGAAGATGAGGCAGCAGTGTGCCCAGGTGGGCAGCAGAGCCAGTGGCATCCTGGCCTGGCTCAGGAGCAAGGAGGTTATTCTGCCCCTGTGCTCAGCACTGGTCAGGCCACACCCTCAGTCCTGTGTCCAGTTCTGGGCCCTTCAATTAAAAAGAGGTGCTGGAAGGTGCCCAGAGAAGGGCACCAAGGCTGGTGAGGGGGCCTGGAGCACAGCCCTGTGAGGAGAGGCTGAGGGAGCTGGGGGTGTGCAGCCTGCAGAAGAGGAGGCTCAGGGCAGACCTCATTGCTCTCTGCAGCTCCCTGAAGGGAGGTTGTAGCCAGGTGGGGTTGGGCTCTGCTGCCAGGCACCCAGGGACAGAACAGGAGGACACAGCCTCAAGCTGTGCTGTGGGAGGTCTAGGCTGGATGTTAGGAAGAAGTTCTTGGCAGCAAGAGTGATTGGCATTGGAATGGGCTGCCCAGAGAGGTGGTGGAGTGCCCATCCCTGGAGGTGTTGAAGAACAGCCTGGATGAGGCACTTAGTGCCACGGTCTGGTTGATTGCCCAGGGCTGGGTGCTAGGTTGGGCTGGATGAGCTTGGAGGTCTCTTACCAACCTGGCTGATTCTGATTCTCTGTTACTCCTTGTCCTATTCCTGCGCTTCCAGCCTTCCCTGTGAGATCCTGCTGGATACCAGAAGGCTGCTTTAAGGTCTCTGCATCTGTCAAACTGTTGCATTTTTCTTCCAGATGAGAAATGGTGTGAACTAGGAGACAAGTGAGTCCTCTGACTCTGATCAAACGATACTCTGATATGCTGCAAAGTCTCTGCGACCAAAGATGTGGGGAGCTTGGTGACATGGACAAGACCCAAATTTGTTGTACCTGTCACCAGGCTCTCAGCAGGCTGATTTCACAGGCAGGTTTCTTGGAAGCAGGTCCCTGTTGCCCAGGCTGTGCCAGCTCAGCTGTCTGGCCACTCTCTGTTCCTGCTCTGGGTTAGACTAAACCAGTGACCCCCTTAACCCAAGTCAGGTCCTCTATCTGGCTGGCTTGCAGCTGTGCACGCTGTGTTCCATCACTGAGTGGGCAGCAGTTACTGCTGAAAGAAATACTCCCTGAGATGCTCCTTCTTGGTCTGGTGGTGACAGGATGCAGCTACTTTGGAGCAGGCTGATGTTTTACTGCCCTGCTTCCAAGTAAAATTCTAATCCCTGGGGCTCTTACTTTATCCTTTAGGCAAAACCTGAGCTGTTGGGGGAGGGTTGGAGCCTTTCTAAAACCTTGGGCAAGTAAAGAGATTTCTTCTTTGATTCTGACCAAGCAAGCTGAGGTATTTGGGGGTGTGTTGGCCAGCCATAAACTCTGCCCTCCTTCAGCATGGTTGTTTTTGTATTGCACCTAGGCCAGTCTGTTTCTTTTGGGCTTGGCATTAGTGAGTTGCCATGTTGCCTTGAGGCAAGAATTGAAACCAAGCCCATGTGTCTTCTCTAGAGACTCTTGTTCTGAGGCACCCTACGTTGGAGCAAGCTGATGTTTTACTGCCCTGCTTGCAAGTAAAATACTAATCCTTGGAGCTCTTTATCCTTTAGGCAAAACCTGAGCTGTTTTGGAGCCTTCCTAAAACCCTGGGCAAGGGAAGAGATTTCTTAATTTGGTTCCAACCAGCCAAGGTGAAGTATTTGGGTGTGTGTTGGCCAGCGATAAACCATCCTTCAGCATGGTTGTTTTTGTATTGCACCTGGACCAGTCTGTTTCTTTTGGGCTTGGCATTGACGAGTTGTCATGTTGCCTTGAGACAAGAACTGAAAACAGAGCCATGTGTCTTCTCTTGTTCTGAGACACTCTGTGGGACTGCAGGTATCAAATGATGCTTTTTTTGTGGCTGTTGGAATGCTGCTGATGTGGAGGCACCCAGCAGTTGTGCTCTTTGGAGATGGAGCCACTCGCAGTGAGGGTATAGGAGCAGTGCAGTAACTATCTGGCAGGTCCAAGTGAAGTGGGGAGGGGTGGGATTGTGTAGGATGGAAGGGGAAGGATGGAGCCTCGAGCTCTGGAAGAGCAGTAGGTGAGGAGTGTTCTGTGGATGAGCAGAGATGGTGACTGACCTTTGATTGGGGTACAGAGATCCTAGCCTGAGGGAGCATCTTATGAATGCTTGCACATATCTGAGGGGTGGATGTCAGGAAGGTGGGACCAGGCTCTTCTCAGTGGTCCCCAGTGACGGGACAAGAGGCAACAGGCACAAACCTGAACGTAGGAAATTCCATTTAAACATGAGAAGGATCTTCTTGATTTGTAGAGTGGTAGAGCACTGGAGTAGACTGCTCAGAGAGGTGAGGTTTGGTCTCCATCTCTGGAGACTTTTGAAACCTATCTGGATATGTTCCTGTGTAACCTGTCCAAAGTGATCCTGCTCTGGCAGGGGGATCGGGCTTTCATCTTCAGAGGTCCCTTCCAGCCTCTGCCATTCTGTGGTCTGTTACTGCTGCTTCTACACTGGCTCATTTCATTGACTTCTTACCCAACCAGGAGCTGTGTGTTGAGACAGTGAGTGCTGCTGATGGGGACATTGGTGATTATCAGTCACTAATGGGTAATTGAAGAGGGCCTTGAAGATGATCCAAGGGGCTGGAGCATTTGTGCCATGTATTTACATTTACTATCATCATCTGTGTGTCCAGTTCTGGTATCCGTGGCATAAGAGGACAGGTTGGGAGTGTTGGGGTTGTTCAATCTGGAGTAAAGAAGACTCTGGGAGGACCTTAGAGCTGATTTCCATTTTCTGGAGAGATTCTTCCTCAGGGCGTCTAGAGACAGGCCAAGGGGGAATGGTTTGAAGCTCAGGGAGAGCAGAATTAGACTGGAGCTGAGGAAGAAGTTCTTCAGTATGAGGTAATGAGACTCTGGAATGGCTTGCTCAGGGAGGTTGTGGCTGCCTGGAGGTGTTGAAGGCCAGGTTGGATGAGGCCTTGGGCAACCTGGGCTGATGGGAGGTGTCTGTGCCTATGGCATGGGGTTGGACTTAGATGATCTCTAAGGTCCCTTCCAACCTGAGCCATTCTACCATTAGCAGAGACTCAGATTCTGCTTGGTTGCACCTGCAGGTCCTTACATTCAAGGGGCTTTCAGTATCCCCTTGTCCATAGCCCAGCTGCAGTACTGTAGGCTCTTTCCTTCCTTGGCAGTGGGAGATGCTAAGGAGCTACTGAAATAGTAAGCTGGAAGAGTTCTGTGGAAATAATGCCATCACCTTCTCTTCCAAGGCACAATGGTGAGTGGGAGGCAATGGGTTGAATAATCCCATTCTGAAATGTACTCTGGCACTGGTGCTCCCACTCCAGTTCTTTCTCAGCGTGTCAGCTGTAGTCACTCAACCTCAACTTCACTGACTACAGCTGTGGCTCATGTGGCTTGCACAGGTCTGCTGGGTTTTGAAATTTGTTGAGATTTCTGGTGGGAGGGAGACACTAGGAGGAGAGAAATACTTTGGGTGACAGCTCCTTTTTGCAAAGGCTACAAAGCCCAGTCAGTGCTCCAGGCTTGGGGCAGAGTGGCTGGAAAGTGGCCAGTGGAGAAGGACCTGGGAGTCAACAACTGGCCAGTGTGTGCTCATGTGGCCAAGAAGACCAACAGCTTTCTGGTCTGGATGAAAAAATAGTGTGGCCAGCAGGACCAAGGAAGTGACTTTCCCCCTTTTTCTCAGCACTGGTAAGGTCACCCCTCCAATACTGAGTTCAGTTTTGGACCCCTCACTCCCAGGAGGACATTGAGGTGCTGGAGCAGGTCCAGAGAAGGGCAACAGAGCTGGGGAAGGGTCTGGAGAACAGGGCTGAGGAGTGGTGCTCAGTGTGGAGGAAAGGAGACTGGAGGGAGACCTGGCTTGCTACAACTCCCTGGAAGGAGATTGAGCCAGGTTGGGCTTGGTCTCTTCTCCTAGGGAACAGGCAATAGGACAATAGGAAACAGCCTCAAACCAGCACAGTTGGACATAAGGAAAAATTTCTTTACCAAAAGGGTTGTTGGCTGCCTGAGGCAGTGGCCGGGACGCTGTGCCTGGAGTGATTTAAAAAGCCTTGTAGATGTGCTGCTGAGGGATGTGGTTTAGCAGCAGACTTGATAGTGTTGGGTTAATGGTTGGACTCAATGATCTTAAAGGTCTTTGCCAGGCTTTCTGTGATCCTCTGCATTTGTGAGCAGTAATTCAACAGGACTCCTTCACCTCCAAAAATGGAAGTGGCTTGTGACTCCTGCACGTCTGGAGACCTCCTGTACCATAGTTCTCGAGGAGTGGACAGTGGCATAAATGGCTCAGGTCAGCAGGACCTCTGTACCTCTGAGCTTTTGCTCTTCAGAGGCTCACTTCATACTCCACAACTGCAGCAAAAGAAAGCAGGAGCCAAAATGTTCTCCAAATTAAATGCATAAAATCTGCTGGCTGCTCTGCTTTGGATGCAGCCCAGGCTGCCCTTGGCCTTCTGGGCTGCTAGTGCCCATTGCTGGCTCCTGTCCAGCTTCTCCAGGACCTGGGGGTCCTTCTCTGCAGGGCTGCTCTCAATCTCATCGTGCCCCAACCTGGATTTATATCAAGGGTCACCCTGACCTAGGTGCATCTCTCTGTAGGTTGTTCTTTCCTGGTATGGCAGCTAGTACAGTACTGGAGAATCCCTCCCCTGATGGTAGCTCCTAAGTGTCTTGGGTTGGTAGTGGAGCTTCTGCAGTCAGCCAAGAGCCAGCAATGCCCAGAACGCTTTGAGCAGCGTGGCAGGGCTGCCTGTATAAACATGGCAGTGTGAATTCCCTTTGTGCCTTTCTCAATTTGCTAATTCATCCTGGAGCTGGTGCTTTAGGATTTCATTTTCCACACACCCCCCACCCCCAGCCCCCAATCTTAAAAGCTTTGTCAGACACCGGATCTCGGTTGCGGCTCCTGAACATTAACCTGAAATCTTTGCAGAGGGCTCTGAGAAGATGTGAAGCCAGCCGCCTGCTTCATTTCTGTCTCCTGAAGCAATTAACCAAAGTAATGGAGTTCTCTCCAAAGTTGCTTTTTATTATCTTCCTCTGCTAAAAGGGTGCATTTGTCAGAGCTGGAAAGCAGCAGTGCAGAGAGCTTGCTCCAAACCCAGGCGTAGCATCCAGCTGCCACTTGGTGCCATCATGTAATGGCACTAATTCAGTACTGCTGCAAAGCCTCTCCTTCAAAATGAGGAGATGTGTGAAGGGAGGTGAAGGAGGTGGAGAAAGATTGGAGGGAGTTGAGGAGATGATCAGCAGCGAAGCTGAAGCCTGTTGTAGGTGTTAATGGGAAGTTACAGAAAAGTGGTAAATGGCAGCTGGAGGACAGCGGTTCACAGATTGACAGAGTGAAGACCCTCAAAGGTCTTCTTTTCTCTGACCCCTCCCTGCAGTCATCAGGGACACTGCCAAACAGATCAGGTTGCTCAGAACCCCATCAAGTCTGATCTTGAGTGTCTCCAGGAATGGGGCCTCAACCACCAATCCCCGTGCAGCCTGTGCCAGTCTCTCCCCACCCTCACTGCACAGAGCTTCCTCTTGATGTCCAGCCTAACTCAGCCCTGCTCCAGTTCCAAACTATTGTCCTTGGCCTATCACCACAGATCCTTCTGAACAGTCCCTCCCCAGCCTTCCTGTAGGTCTCCTGCAGATATGCAAATGAAACTCTTAGGTCTCCCCAGAGCCTTCTCTTCTCCAGGCTAAACAACCCCAACTCTCCCAACCTGTCTTCATAGCAAAGGTTCTCCAGCCCTTTGAGCATTGTCATGGACCTACCCTGGACCCTCTTCTTCAGGTCCATGTCTGTTGTGTTGTGGACTCCATAGCTGGACACAGCAGTGCAGGTGAGGTCTCAGCAGAGCAGAGGCAGAATCAACTCTGTTGTCAACTGTCCAAAGTAGGTCAGGAATGACTGGGCCTGTCACAGGCAGGTTGCCTGCCTTCATGCACAGCTGCTTGGAAGTGCCAGAAACAGGCTTTGGGTAAAGAGTTGGGTGAGTCAGAGCTGAGTAATTGAAGGAAGTCGCTTAGTGGTTCAGTGAGGCTGTCGGATGTGAAGACCATGACTTCAGTGAGTGCACAGACATTAAGCAGCCCTGATTTTGTTGGTGTTACTTATAAGAGCTGTGGGGAAGATGAGAAGTTGTGATGGTTTGGGAGTTCCCCGCCCCCCCACACTTTGAAATGACCCAGACTAATACTCAGCCGGCTGGAAGTTGAAACGAAGCTCTATTTACAGCTCAGCACAATATACAAGCAAATATATACAGTATTTACAAGAATATTTACAGAAATATACAAGTTTAAGGTAATACAGACACACAACTCCCCTCCCAGAAATCAGAGACCCCAGGAGGGGCTCCCAACCACCTTTCCACCTTCTCCCCACTCCCACACCTTACCCCAAGGTTTGGCTTACGTGCAAGGAGGATTGGCTGGGGAGGATTAGAAGAAAAGTGGTTAGTGAAATTACTCAACAGAGAGGAGAAACCAGAGCTGCTAGCCCAAGACCCAAGCAGCAAACAAGTNACTCAAGGCCTTCTCCAACCTGACCTTGAACACCTCCAAGGAGGGAGCAACCACAACCTACCTGGGCAACCTGTGCCAGTGTCTTACGACCCTCACTGTAAAGAACTTCCTCCTAACATCCAGTTTCAATCTCCTCTCTGCCAGTTTAAACCCATTGCCCCTTGTCCTGTCATTACAAGACCTTGGCAATAGTCTGGGTAAGAGAGTACCTTAAGCATCATCCAGTTCCAACCCTGCTGCCGTGGGCAGGGACACCTTCCGCTAGCCCAGGTTGCTCAAGACCCCAATCAGCCTGGCTTTTGGACACTTCCAGGACCACAACGTGGCTAATGGCAGAAACCATGGTCTGGTTCTCTCTGAAGCTATGGAGGATGGCAGAGGAGAGAGACCTGGCTGGGTGGTGGCAGTGATCTGTTGCAAGGAGGACAGCAGCTCAAGAGCCCTCTCATTTTCTGCCTGTAATCAAACCAGGGGATATTAGATGACAAAGTTTTCCAGCAGCTTCTCAGAGTGCTTGGTCAGTGGTATTTAAAACCCAGTGAGTTTGAAACTGGCATCTTCAGGAGATCAGCTCCTGAAAGCATCATAAAATTGTTAGGGCTGGAAAGGACCTCAAGGATCACCTAGTTCCAACTCCCTGCCATGGGTAAGGACACCTCACACTGGATCAGGATGCTCAGAGCCAGATCCAACCTAGATCTCATCTTCCACCTTTGGTTCCTGGGAATCTTATTAAGCTGCTCAAAAGGGGGTGTTGTACTTTCAAGGTTTCCTGTGTTTGTTTCATAGAATCATACAATGGGAAGGTTGGAAGGGACCTCAAGGATCATCCAGTTCCAACCCCCTGCCATAGACAGGGACACCTCCCACTAGTACAGGTCACTCAAGGCCTCGTTGAACCTGGTCCTGAGCATCTCCAGGGAGGTTGTGGGGTTCAGAGTAGCTTGACCTAGATGTTGCCGACCTCAAGGTCGGTGTCTGCGGTGGTGTTAGGTGCTGGAAGCCTCTGCGCAGTACCTGATCTCTCCTGCTGGTTGCCCTTGTTGCATGCTGTGCCTGGAAACGGAGCTGGTACCCCTCACAAAAGTGTCACTGTTGGGCTTTGAAGTCATTGAAGGTGTCTGGAGGGTTTCTGCTCTTGCTCAGTGGTGGTGGCGCTTAGAATCATGGAATGCTTTAGGTTGGAGGGTACCTTTTAAAGGTCATCTGAGTCCAACCCCACTCCTGAGCTCAGGAGACCGAGGCTCAAAGTCCAAGTGAAGAACTATGATGCATCACTGAGTCCCAGAATGTGTTGGGTTGGAAGGGACCTTTAAAGATTGTCCAGTCCAACACTGCTGCAGTCAGCAAGGACATCTGCAACTAGAGCAGGCTGCTCAGAGCCCCAGANAGTCCAACCCCACTCCTGAGCTCAGGAGACCGAGGCTCAAAGTCCAAGTGAAGAACTATGATGCATCACTGAGTCCCAGAATGTGTTGGGTTGGAAGGGACCTTTAAAGATTGTCCAGTCCAACACTGCTGCAGTCAGCAAGGACATCTGCAACTAGAGCAGGCTGCTCAGAGCCCCAGACAGCCTGACCTGCAATGGTTCCAAGCGTGAGGCACCGACCACCTCTCTGCACCGCCTGGACCAGCGTCTCATCACTCTTACCATAAAATTTCTTTCTTCCCTCCAGTCTGAATCTCTCTCTTTCAGTTTCAAACCATTCCCCCTTGTCCTGCCACAGCAGCAAGAGACACTTAATGCCTGTTTGTATTGATCTGGGGGCTTGGGGCATGCCTGCACACCATCTCCATGGCCTGGAGTCATCTAGAGAGCAGTGGGGAGAAACACCTGATAGTGCTGCTCTGCAGAGCATCAAGTGAGAGCTACAGCTGAGTGCAAGGTTTGGTGTCATTGATCAAGGAACCTTCCAGAACTTGTCCTGGGGAGGCTGCTCTGCCTGCTAAGGTGAACTGTGACGCACTGGTCCTTGGCGTGGCATGGTGTGCACAGTGCCACACTTGGGAGGGGCTGTTTGATCCTGCGCCTGCTGGGAAGGCAGCTGGAATTTCTACCTGGCAAAGGCTGGGCTTTGCTGAGGTGTGTCCAGTGGTGGTGTGGCATGCTGTCCTGAAATGCCACCAGGCTGGAGGACTTGTGCTGCTCGGTTTCAGACAGGCCTCAGCTTCTGAGCTGTGCTTTTGGTAGCTCTTTGCTCTTCCTCCAGCCTGTGCAGTACGTTGCCATCAGGCACAGCTCCTGCTCTTTGCTCTCAGGTGATGCAAAACCAGTCAGGTTCCTTCTGCTGAGGAACTGAAACATGGAGCATGCTTTAGTTTTACTTCCACACCTGTGTAATATTGCTGGTGAGACACTGGAAGAGGTTGCCCAGGGAGCAGCCTTGGATGTCCCCTCCCAGGAGGTGTTGCAGGCTAGGTTGAATGAGGTCTTGAGCAACCTGGGCTGGTGGGAGGTGTCTCTGCCCATGGAATGGGGGGTTGCAACTGGATGATCTTTAAAAGTCCCGTCCAACCCATTCTGTGAATCTATGAATGTTGCTGAGGTTTGAACCTTTGGCAGCTGCCTGAGGCTTGGCCAGAGGCACCGTTGCTGAGATGTCTTGGATTTGTGAGTGCAGAAGCAGTTGGGTAGGAAACCAAACTGGAAGCATCGTCAGACTTGTGCTGCAACATCCAGGCTGAAAAAGCTTCTGCTGTGGGGATGGAGGTGCTACAGTTGGGGTGGAAATTGATCCACCGCAAAAGCTGCCAGCAAGGTGCCCAGGTGGCCAAGGCAGCCATTGCAATCCTGACCTCAGTCAGCAACAGTATGGCCAGGAAAATGATTGTGCCCCTGTTCTGAGTACTGGTGAGGCCACACCTTGAATCCTGGGTTGAGTTTTGGGCTCCTTGCTCCTTTGAGGGTCTGGAGCAGGTCCAGAGAAGGGCACTAAAGCTGGGGAAGGGTCTGGAGAACAGGGCTGGGGAGGAGCAGTTGAGGGAGCTGGGGGGGTGTGTGGTATGGAGCAGAAGAGGCTGAGGGCAGAGCTCATTGCTCTTTGCAGCTCCCTGAGAGGAGGTTGCAGTGAACTGGGCTTGGGCTCTGCTGCCCAGGCTCCGGGGATGGAAGGAGCCTGAAATTGTGCTAGGGGAGGATTAGGTTGGAGAGGAGGGAAAATGTCTTTGGTGCCAGAGTGGTCAGGGATTGACAGAGGCTGCCCAGGGAGGTAGGTGATGGAGTGCCCATGTCGGGAGGTGTTCAAGAAACCATGGGGCCATGGTTTGATGCCAATGGTGGGGTTGGGTTGCTGGTTGGACTGGATGGTCTGGGAGGGCTTTTCCAGCCTGAACAATTCAGGGATTCTGTGTTCAGGGCACAACTCCAGCCAGAATATGGGAGGGAAGGAAATAAAGAATTGATCAATACCATGTCTCAAGGATGTGGGGCAGGACTTTGCTTGAAACCCAAGTTGTTGTGAAATAGTTTTTATCTGCCATAAATGCTGAAATTGAAGCAGGAGCTTACTCCCAGTGTGTGCCAAGAGCTCTAAAATGTGCTTTTCTGGGTAATAACTGCAGGAATTAACTACACAGCTCATCTTGATGGATGAAAACACGAATGGATCGAGCACTGCAGGCTGTCATCCAGCAAGTGATGCTGCTGGAAATTGATGGAAGCCAGGATCTTGATAGTCTGGAATTTATCACTCCGTTAAGAGCAGCCAGGTTCCTCCTTCCAAGTCGGACTTCCTTTTTGTGACAGCAGAAAGAGCTGGACTCAGGTGTTAGTGTCTGAGCTTCCAGTTCAGCTCAATTCCATTAAATTAAGGAGCTTTGTTTCAGTTAGTAAATGGTTCATGGGAGAAGTTGAGACCTTAGCAGGTTTTCCTCGGTGTCTTCTGCTTGCTTTGGTTGGCCTGGGTACAGCACTATAGCATCACAGAATGTTCTGGGCCGGGGGGGGGAAGGGGGTGG